>JASDQU010508214.1:47278-57492 GCA_032191745.1 Picea mariana
CGTGTCATAACTTGGTCCCTAATTCATATCGTGCTCATCTCAATCTCTCACTTTCATCATCACCTGAAGCCGAAATGTCTCATCAAGAAATTCAATTCATTATCAACTTAGAATACAAGTACACATAATCACCCCCATACTTAAGTGGTTTATTTGACTAAAATACATGGGGTTTTCAATGGTTGTATCCATATATTCTGTAGAAAAAAAATTATTGTACATGGTCCATAAAAAATTCTTAGATCACTGATCCAGATGGATCTTGGTGGCCATCCACCTTTTCCACTGAATCACCATTTTGAGCCAGTGGTTTTGATAAACCATGATATTTACCCTTTTTATGGGGAATGAAATGTAATGTCATATTCATTTGTTAATTACAAACATTGTGTAATGATTTCCTAGTGGTCTTATGTACATGCCTACATTTGAGTGTTAATGCATTGGATCACATTAGAACTCTGTAGTTAAGCGTTCTCATACTGGAGTAGTACTGGGATGGGTGATTGCTTGGGAAGTCCTAGTGTTTAACATGCCTATGCCATTTTATAAACGTAGTCCAATTTATCCCACATGTATCATGAGAATTGTTATGATATATAATTGAGGTGAAGGATTCCCTTTAATAATGCAATAGAGTGTGATGTAAAGCTTGTTGAAAATGAAGCATAGCGAACATCTCTTTCCTTTCGGAGATAGGCTACCCCATTATGTCAGTTTGTGATCTACAGTGTTTTTCTATCTTATTTAGTAATAGAAGTTGGGTTTCACTATATTTTTGTGTTGTCTTCTATATTTTTGTTTATTTAATTGTTATATCTCAGTTATATTTATGTCTTCATGTCGTTCTCAAAATAATTTGGATCAGTGGTATCAAAGCATGAGTCTCCTTGTCGTTTCACAGAGCAGGTACCCGATGAGGTCAGGGTATAGAGAGTTGGGTATCATGCTAGTTTCTCTTGAGGACAACTTCTCTTGCCAGCCCAAGTGACCTCCCATGGCGGAAGAAAAGAGAGATGAAAAAGTAGGAGATCCTTTCAAGACGTTGCTTGAGGAAGCACTTGTGCAACAGAGGAATGAGATGATGGACAACTTTTCTCAGATCCTTCAAAGACTATCGATGGCAACGGCTGAGGCGTATTTGAAAAGAAGCCATTTCAAAAGTGAAACACCCTTTAAGGTACAAGTCAATTTTGATATCCCCTTATTTGAAGGCCAGATAGATGCAGATGCTCTAGAAAAATGGTTGAATCTACTAGAAGGCTATTACTATGTCCAAAACATTTTCGACAGTGAAAAGATCACCTTCACGCTCCTTAAATCCCTTACCCATATCAGAGCTTGGTGGGAAGGTTACTGGGAGAGGTACATCATGGATTAATCTACACTATTTGGGAGAGAACCCACTTGGGCGACCTTTGTATATGCCATAAAGGAGGAGTTTTACCCTGTCAGAAACTATGATGAACAATACATGAGATGGACAATTCTGCATCATAAAAGAGACCAGACGGTGTCAGAGTACACCAACATATTTCATACCTTGCGCTCAAATTTGGGTATCAAATACTCTGAGCGACACTTGGTTTTGAAGTACCATAGTGGTCTACATAGGTACATCCAAACATAGATGGATTTCTTGGACATCTCCTTACTGGGATCTTCTTATCAATATGTATTCAAAATTGAGCATAAATTCAAGCAGTAGAGTAAGTGCCAGAAGCATGGAAAAGGAAACTCTAACTCACATAATGAAGGAAATAGCAAGGAAGGCCAACCTCAAGAGAGCCAATCCCAAATGTAGGAAAATAAGGGTAACAGGAAGTCTAAGAAAGACACTAGAAAGTGGTGTGAGTTCCACAACAGCCCTTGGCACAATAATGATGAATGTCGCTCAATAAAATCATTGGTGGTCGAGCTCAAAGACAAAGAGTCGAACCCCGACTTGGACCCTGATTCAGAAAATAATAAAAGAAGACAGATCATTAATGCAAAACTCACTGCTACTGTCGCAACTGCAACAATCCAACCAGAAGAGGATCCTAAGGAGGGGGAGTGACTCTTCCATTCACAGATGTGGGTGAAGGGGAACCCACTGCATTTTGTTGTTGATAGCGAAAGCCAAAAGAATGTCATCTCAACAGAGGTTGTCAAGCAATTGGATTTTCCAACAACACCACACCCACAACCATACAACATTGGGTAGCTTCGCCAGGATCAAGATCTTCGTGTCAGCTAGCAGTGTCGCATGTCCAACAACATCAAGCCCTTCAAGGATGAGGTATTGTGTGATTTTTCCCCATTGGAAGTATGTGATTTTCTATTAGGCTAGCCATATATGTGGAGGCGTCATGTTGTTTATGAGTCTCGACCCCGTAGCGTCATTGTTACTCTGGGGGATCAGCTATATAGGATACCATAGGTAGTTTTGACTATTGTCCCACCAAAACAATGCCACAAAGTAATCTCTCATACTAAAAATTTTGGCCTCTTCACAATCCAATCAGAAGGTGAACAGAAGGAAACTACAACCACTGCAACCTCAGCATAAGACCTTTATATCTAGTAGAAGCAGATCGACAAGATTGTAGAAGAGTACCAAGATGTTCTCGTTGCACCTACGAGGGTGCCTCCACACTTCCCAATCAAGAAAGGTTATAACAGAACCCTTCATACTCTTCATGTTGCATCTTCACCAACAAATTCCTTCCACACTCAGGTATATCATGCAACTATATTGGTTGAACGGATCCAACCCCTCCAGTAACAGGTTCATGACAGCCTTCAACAAGCTAAGTAGGACATCTTCTTCAGCAAGGCAAGTAGTGCACCAAGCTTCGGATTTAGCAGAAGTCTCCATGTCTCCCAAGGGAACTTGATGCAATGGGGACCATTTCTTCTTAATGGGGGAGGAATGATCCAAATGGATCTCAATGGCCATCCAACTTTTCCACTGAATCACCATTTTGAGCCAATGGTTTTGATAAACCATGATATTTACCCTTTTGATGGGGAATGGAATGTAATGTCATCTTCATTTGTTAATTACAGACATCGTGTAATGATTTCCTAGTGGGCTTATGTGCATTCCTACAACATAGCGTTAATGCACTGGATCCCATTATAACTCCACAGTTAAGCGCACTAGAGATGATTTTAAGGATGTAAATTTATTTAAAATTTAGAAACCTTGGCGAATCTTACTAATCCTTCATATGCGAACTACAAATGTTTGGAAATATTTTTGTAAACATATTCAAATTTCTAAGGATTTTATATAGTTTGTTTAAAATTTTGGCGATTTTTAAGGTAAAATAATTATATCCTATAGAATTTGGGCGAATCATTTTTAGAATAACGAATCTTTTTTTGGGAAAACCTTAGAAAATTAGCCCATGAGAAAAATTTAGCCCCTAAAATCATCCTTGCATGATCATGCTAGAGTAGTATTGGGATGGGTGACTTCCCAGGAAGTCCTAGTGTTTTACATGCCCATGGCATTTTATAAACTTAGTCCAATTTATCCCACATGCATCATGGGAATTGTTCTCCTCTCACTCTCTCATATATAATTGAGGTGAAGCATGCCCTTTAAGCATGCAATGGTGTGTGATGTAAATCTTGTTGCAAATGTATCATAGCCAACATCTCTTTCCTTTCAGAGATAGGCTACCCTATTCTTCCAGTTTGTGTTCTGCGTTGTTTTTCTATCTTATTTAGTAATAGAAGTTGGGTTTCACTGTATTTATGTGTTCTCTTCTATACTTTTGTTTATTTCATTGTTATATCTTGGTTATATTCATGTCTTCATGTCATTCTCAAAATAATGTGGATAAATCACAAACCTTTTACTTCCCCTTAAACATAGCTTGGTCCCTAATTTCTCGCTTGCTAATCCCAATTTTTCACCCTCATCACCTCCTAAAGTCAAAATGTATTATCAATGACATCATTTCATTATCAAGTTAGAATAATGGTATTCCTAATCACTCTCATACATACCCAGGTGATTTATTCCAAAAAATTATGGTATATCTATCCTATCGAGTGTAAGGCCTTCTGGGATACCCACCGAGCGGGTGTGCTCCTTGGGAAGATTCAATGATGGATGGACAAAGAGAATAAGAAGGAAATGATTGGTTGGGAAAATGAAGATGTTTGGGTGTGTGTAGGATCACCTTGGGGCATGATGGTGATGTGTGAACCCAAGGGGGAACACATCCTTCTTCCCTTGTGACGGACGACGAATAATTGGGTTGTGTTTGGGTTAGGACAGGGAAACTTGGGAGCACACCCAAGTAGTGGACATGTCTTCCCTTAGTAGCACAGGCGAGTCGAAGAGGTTGAACTACCCCATAGACACACCCATAGAGAGTCACACTGATCGATGCAAGGCAAGGGGTGCACCCCCAAGGATGAGGCGTGTCAGTCTAAGAAAAGGATGGTTGATGGGAAAACAGTCTTAGATGGGTGCACTGGGTCCATATATGGGCTCCACAGTTGGTTGAGTGTGACGATTTGCAAAGGGGCGCAACGCATCGAAGAGACACAATGTTTTACAAAAGTGTCCCTTGGATTCCATAAAATCAAGGGCACACAACCAAATGGAGACAAGGGAGAACAAGTGAAGGAAAGAGATGGAGCTCTAACATTGGGGATACTAGCGGGGTGCACCTTAGGCTGAGGCAAGTAGAGTAATATTACAGATATAAAAAGTATGCATAACAGAAATAAAATGCTAGCAATGGAAGATAAACAACAATATAACCAAAACAACACCACAATAATACGGAAAAGATATCAGAATAACACCAGAAAGAGAACTTTGATTCTGAGAGTAATGTTCACTTGCCTCTTCGAGGGGGCAACCTCTAGTTGAGTAGAGATCTATTACAATAATATCCAAGACAACAATTCTCATACCCTCAACTCCTATTTATACTAAATATGTTTATCAAAAGAACCATCTACAAGAAGAACCTTCTAGAAGCGGAAGTTTCTATTAGGTCTTCTTACATTCAACTTATTCTTCCTTATTGTTAGGCCTTATTAATATTGACCTTTATTACATCGGAATATATTATTCTACCTACGTGAGGGGTTAGGTCCCTAACATGTCCTCCCCCTTAAAAATAACCTTGTCCTCAAGGCTTGAGATGTGAAAATTGTTATAGAATGGTAGTTGGTTCCTAAGTGGCATCTATTGGTGTTGTATATTTCCACTAGACTAACACTTCCTTGATGGTTTTCTAACATAGGCGACACTCACGCTGGTCCAAAACTACTTATGGTTATAGCCAAATGGAGCCTTCTTCATCCAACTCAGGAAGGTTGGTTTGAGTTTGGCACTTAGTTCCAATCACCTTCTTTAAGCAGGAAACATGAAAAATAGGATGTAGCTTAGAATGACTGGGCAAAGCTAATTGATAGGCCACCTGCCCCACATGCTTGAGAATGGTATAAGGACCATAAAATTTGGGTGCTAGTTTATGACAATGGTCAGCCTTAAGGGGATTTTTCTTGTAAGGTTGTAGACGAAGAAACACCTAATCCCCTTCTGCAAATTGATGTTTAGAGCGACCTTGATCTGCTTGTTTCTTCATGTGATTCTGGGCCATGGCCAAATTCTCTTTGAGGGTATGGAGAATAGCCTCTCGAAGTGTAAGCATTTGATCCACTACCTGGACCTTTGAGACACCTGGTAAATATGAGAGAAATGAAAGTGAATTTTGTCCATATAGTTCTTCAAAAGGAGTCATGCGGGTAGTTGTATGGTATGAAGTGTTGTACCACCATTCAGCTAGTGGAAATCATTGAGCCCATTGATTTTTCTTTTCTAGTGCAAAACACCTCAAATATGTTTCCAAACACTTTTTGACAACTTTAGTCTGACCATCAGTCCGGGGATGATAAGATGTGTTGAGATGCAATTGGGTGCCTTGTAGCTTGAACATTTCTTGCCAAAAATTGCTGGTTAAAGTTGGGTCATGATCAGAAACGATAGAATGCGGCATGCCATGAAGCTTGAAGACCTGATCCATGAAAATTTGAGCCACAGTGGATGTTGTAAATGGGTGTTGAAGAGCACATAAATGAGCATACTTCGAAAGGCGATCAACAACCACCATGATCACTGATTTATTGCCTGATTTAGGTAAGAATATAATAAAATCCACAGAGATATCCCACCAAATAGAAGGTGGAATCGGAAGTGGTTGTAGTGTGCTAGGAGATTTGATTGTTTCACCCTTGTTGCGTTGACACACATCACATTCAGCCACAAAATTAATAATTTCATGTTTCATACCCTCCTAGAAGAAAGAACGTTTGACCTTGTCATAGGTTTTGGTAAACCCTGAGTGCCCAGCTATGGGTGTAGCATGTAGCTCAGAAAGTACCGTGGATTTAAGTTTTGACTGTTTACTTAAATACAATTGTCCTTTGTATCGAAGCTCATCATGGAGCCAAGAGTACCCTGGGGAAACTGGAGAATTGGACTGCAATTGTTGTATCAGATGCGGACTTTTGGGATCGTGTAGCCATTCCTGGCGAACGGCTTGGAGCCAATCTGGTACAATGAAGGAGAGAGAAAAAAGGGACCCTTCATCTTCATATTTTCAGGAAAGTGCATCTGCAACCACATTGTCTTTTCATTTCTTGTAAATGATCTCATAATCATATCCAAAGAGCTTAGTCACCCATTTTTGTTGCTCTAGGGAGGAAATGTGTTGTTCCATAAAATACTTGAGGCTTTGATGATCTATATTAATTTGGAAGAGTTGTCCCAATAGATAAGGGTGCCAAATATCAACGACATGCGGAATAGCCAACATTTCCTTTTCATAGATTGATTTGCCCAAATTTAGTTCAGACAATTGTTTGATGGTAAAGGCCAAAGGTTGACCCTCTTGGATAAGGACAACGCCAATTCCTTTTCCTGAAGCATCACATTCCAGGACAAAGGTCTTTGTGAAATCAGGAAGTGTTAGGACTAGAGTGGTGCACATGGCCATCTTCAAGGTTTGAAAATCCTGAGCAGTTGTTGGGGTCCAGGTGAAAGAATTTTTTTCAAGGAGTGCAGTGAGAGGGGCCATAATCTTTCCACAGTTCTTAACAAACTTGTGATAATAACATGTTAAGCCCAGAAATCCATGCAAGATTTTGAGAGTCTTTGGGTGAGGCCAGTCTTGCATAGCTTCAATCTTTTTAGAATCCACCCTGACACCATGCTTGCCAACAAGATGACCCAAGTATTCGACTTCTGAGGCGCCAAAAGAACATTTAGATTGTTTCAAGAAAAGTTGGTGTTGAGAGAGGAGATGGAGAACTCGATCCTCATGAGAAAGATGGTATGTACAGGTTTTTCTATAGATGAGGATATCATCAAAGAAAACTAAGACAAAATGATGAAGAAAAGGATGAAAGACATGATTCATGAGGCTTTGGAAATTGGAGGGAGCATTACACAAACCAAAGGGCATGACCAAAAACTCATGGTGGCCCTCATGAGTTCTAAAGGCAACCTTAGGAATGTCTACCTCCTTCATACGGATCTGGTGGTAGCTAGATTGAAGATCAAGTTTAGCAAAGAACTGGGTGCCACTCAATTCATCCAAGAGGTCATCAATGAAAGGAATGGGAAATTTGTCTTTAATGATGAGTTTGTTGAGGGCGCGCAAATCAGGACACATGTGACAAGAACCTTATTTCTTCATGACCATGACCACATGAGAAGAGTAGGGGCTCGTGCTAGGGTGGATAACACCTACATTAAGTAGTTCTTGAACCATTTTCTCAATTTCATTTTTTAGGGAAAAAGGGTGACGATAGGGATGGATATTGGGAGGAAGGCTGCCTGGGAGAAGTGGAATGGAATGAGCATGAACACCATAGGAAGGAGGGAGTCCCTAGGGAGTGGAAAAAATCACTTGATGCTTAGAGAGTATGGATTGGAGGTCCTACGACACAAAGGGTGTCTCAATTGTTTGTATGGCATGGAGTTGGGAAATAACACCCGAATGACCTTTTTTGAGCAGATTTTCGATAAGATGGGAACTAATGATCTCCGGGGAACCAACGGTGATGCCTTGGAACTTATATTGTTGTCCCTCCTAGTCGAATTACATGGTTAATTCCTTAAAATCCATGAGAATGGGACCCAAAGTCCTTATCCATTATGCACCTAACATAATGTCATAACTGCCCATGTCGATAGCAAACATATGAGATTTCAGGTGGTAGTCACCAATTTGGAGATGCACATTTTCACAACACCCTCCACATTTCATGGACCTGCCATTGGCAATCAAGATTTGGAAATTATTGACTGCACATATATACCAATTAGTTTCTTAGGCAATGTGGCAATGAATAAAATTATGGGTGCTTCCACTATCAACAAGAATGATGACCTTCCTATGCTTGATGTAGCCAATTAGTTTGAGGGTTTGGGGAGCAAAGAAGCCAGTGAGAGCATTTAAGGAAATTATCGATTCTACCTCGGGAGGGTCTAAGGGAGGGGAAATGTCAATGGGTTAAGGTGACTCAGACACAAGGGGAGCTTCAACATCCTCTTCCGAAACATCCTCCAAGATGGCCATAAAAATATTTTGTTCCTTACACTTGTGTCCTAGAAAATATATGTCATCATAATTATAACAAAGGCCTTTGAGTTGGCATTCATCCATTTCGGCCCTGGTCAATTTTTGGATATTTAGTGGAGTAGAAGGAGGAGTGGGATTTATTGTTTTAGTGCAAGGAATAAAGGAGGGTTTCTAGTTTTGAGAAGAGACAACCTATTGTGCTTCCTTAGCTCGTTTAGTAGCCTCCACCCAACTCCGAGGGAGAGACATGATGACATGGGCACGAATCTCATCCTTGAGGTGATTGATAAAACATTCTTGGAAAAAAACAACTATAAATTCTTCCACTATGTCATATTGTTTCAGCTTTGTCAAATGACCTAAATGGTTAGTGTCAGTGTCAAAGAGTTCATAAAGCTCTGCCACAAAGTGTGTCCAAGCAACATACCCTTGACGGGCAGTTTTTCTCCATTGCCACCATTGCCAATGTTATTGATCTAGATGGAGATCACCATACCGGAGTTTGGCCAAGTCATCTGTAATGCCATACAAAGTGAAATATTGTTCCATTTGAGTGACCCAACAAGTGGGATCCGAGCCATCAAATTTGGTCACATCCACCTATAGAAGGCGTAGGTCACGCTGAAAGTTATGGGTCTGAAAATTATGGGAATGAGAAGAAGTTCTAGCTTCAGTATGAAAAGGTGGGTCAGATAAAGGGGGATCTGTAGGGATATGCAGCTTGGTGCAGATCATCGAAGTGACAGATCCAAGATG
Organism: Picea mariana; assembly: GCA_032191745.1. NCBI lineage: Eukaryota > Viridiplantae > Streptophyta > Pinopsida > Pinales > Pinaceae > Picea > Picea mariana. Next base: position 56,638 of record JASDQU010508214.1, read on the forward strand.
GGTAGTCATGTCTTGTTTTAGGTCTTCTTTGAGTTCCATGATGGAGGCGACGATGGAGGAATGCATGTTTTTATTGATGGTGGCAATGTTGGCACTGATTTGTCTCACTTCTTGTTGGGTCCCTGTGAAATTAGATTGCAAGGTATTGAAGCGAGCTTCCAAGTCTTGGATACGGGTATGGGCCATGATGACGAGGGAACCGAAAAGGGGTGGGTGGGTCAAAAATTTGGCTGAAAAATGATAGGTATGAATGTAATAAGGGAGAAGAGATAAGTCCAATGGAATAGGTCTCAAATAATGGTGCAAAAATTTCCATACTTTTTTTTTTTTTTTACACCTGCGGAGTTATACTCCGGTCTGAAGAATACTTCAATGATGAAATGCCCAAATGCTTAACCAGGAAGAAATGTTTAGTGATTTGGCAACTCGAACACAGTGGCACGATAATAGATCTTGTCTATTTTATTTTTTTGTTTCCATCCCCAAGGGTTAGGTATTCAAGGGTTCTACAGACAAGGGTTTTCCATGTGCTATAGCTCTTTGATATACATGCGGGGTCCAACAGTAGTACTCGGTCCAATATCTCAGGGCACCAACTAAGGAGGATAGACCGTGCCCTTATCCGTACTACCTGACTACCCAGGTACCAGAGAGTATCTTCTCGAGTGTTGTTCTCGGTGGCACTATAGCAGTCAGGCGGTCGATTGATTTATCTAAAGAGGGATTCAGAAAATCTAGCTCGATCTGTACACATGTGTTGTCTGATGCGCTACCACTCGAAGGGGTACCAACAGGGGTTACAAGGGTGGCCAACAGATGTGCACTTAAGTACCACTTGTATTTATTGCGTGTATG
>JASDQU010508214.1:63794-78687 GCA_032191745.1 Picea mariana
AAAACCATTAATCTCCACCACTTTCATAATACATATGGGTTTATATCTCCATTTTCCAAATTATTTATTTTCAAGTATTTTTAAGAGAATTTGTGATTAAATACTAGAAAATTAACATATTTTCATTATATCTCAAAGTTGGATGAGTTTTATGATGACTACAGGCATATTTGAAGACTTTCACAAAGTCAAAAATCACCACCTAGCTTCAAATTCGAATTTCATCCTCAAGCTTTGATTTGGACATAATCATTCAAGCTAACTTCAAGGAGAAGATCATGGATAGAATATCTTATCTAATATATTTGTGGAGGATTTGAAGGGATAGGTTGAGAGAAAAGTGGATCTGTAATTATGAGTTTGTTATCTTTATTCATGTATAAATAAGCAGGTTCTCTCCTCATTTGGAAGGAGGCCTCTCTCTAGAATAGAGAATAGAAGAATAGAGTGATTGATCTTTGATTCATAGTATTGTAGTTTTGAGATAGTGATTTTCATTATTTGTCATGTATTGGATTGTTTTAATGCAAGATTTTACTTCCTCGTAGTGGTTTGTTGTTTACCTTTTTGTCATGTGTTGTTGTAGATGTTTTTAAAATGCTTTCATTAGATTTAATTTACGCACTTTCATGTTTTCATAGATTAATTCTAGATTTCATGATTTCATAGTTAGATTATGTCTCATTTGATTTCGTAGATTCAGTTTTAGTCTCAAGTTTATGTAGCATTAGGATAGTTTCCTTTCATAGATTAGTTGCATATTTTGTGCTTTCTTAGATTTAAATTCAATGACAGTAGTTTAACATGTCTCTTTTCAATCATTAGCATAGATTAGAAATCCTCTTACCCTGCATATACTTTGCGTACATCTCATAAGATTACGACTCCGGATAGATAATTTATGTCGCAATTACTATCATATAATTCGCTCGATAGTCGTGACACTCTACCCTTCTATGTAACTGGGACAATAGTGCCCCTCTTTGTAAATATTTATTTTTGTTTCGCAATATAAATAAACGAAGCCAGGTATTAGGCTTTGTTGATGCCACCTATAGACTATATATTTGTCTCTTGTGTTTCACATGTTTTCTATTGTATGCCAAATTGACTAAGTGTTAAACTAAGTTAACAAATTTTTAATTATACAACTGATTTGCATAGAGTAAGGATGTGACTCGTTAGTATCCTAGAATAGAGTATGGGTATTCTCTAGGTGAAGAGGCATAGTCCAGGTGAAGTATTCTCCAAGCTGCCAAAGGAGAACCATTGCAATGTTACACGTCCACAAGATGTCAAGGTTGGACTTGGGAATGAATCTTTGGGGAATGATAGATAGTATCAGAGTAGTTTCACAATGAAGGGTTTTGCAAAGAAACAAAACATAGTATAATAGGCTTTGCACAGTCCAAAAGTGGGGCAACCTAGGGGGGTGAAACTCTTTGGACAAAGGGAGATGAAGTCATACAATGGAAGCAGGTCATAGATGACTTAAGGAAGGTCAAGTCAAGTGTCCCGCTGTGGACTTGCGATAGAGCACCTTAGAACCAAGTGGTGGACCAAGGGGCGCTCCCACACAAACTATGAAAGACGAGTACAATGTAGGTATGTTGTATTGTGATTCTATTTGTATTTTTTACTTAACATAGAAAGAGTGCCAAGGCTCGGTTTGCAGCAATCTATGAAGGGTTGGTGTGTTGATTTCCTTGGGTGGAAATCTTGGTAGCCAAGATCATCAATTATGTTTTGTGGATATGGTTCTCAATGGAAGAATGATGCAATCTTTGGTTGACTTGGGTGCCTCAGACAACTTTTTGAAGACTAAGGTAGTGAAGGAGTTGGGACTTACAGTCTCCCCGTGCGAAGCTACGTTGAATACTGTGAACTCTAAGGAAAAGGTAGTAGTTGGTTTTGCCTCATCAGTTCACATTCAGCTTGATAAGTGGGAAGGTCGGGTTAACTTCACAGTGATGCCTATGGATGAATTTGAGGTGATTCTTGGGAAAGAGTTCCTAAGGAGGATACATTTGGTCCTTGTACCATGGATGGACAAGGTGATTATACTTGGTGAACATAAGGCTTGGGTTGTGCACACAACTGCAAAGAATTCTAGTGGAAAGGTGCATCTTGTGTTCGCATTGAGCATGAAGAGAGCAACAAGATAGAATGGATCACATATTTATGTGACAATTGTTGGAAATGTTCAAGAAGATGTAATGGGGATTCTTGTTCCACCAAAGTGCACTGGATTGTTGGGTAATATTGCAGATATAATGTTGGATGAGTTATCGAAAGTGCTCCCACTGTGATGCATTATTGACCATCGTACATAGCTAGATCCCAAGTTGTAGCCACCAACTAGAGATCCTTACCGATTTTTCGGGCCTGATTTATAAGAGTTGAAGAGACGGTTGATAGAATTGGTTACTATTGGCTTCATTCATCCATATAGATCCCCATATGGAACCCTAGTTCTCTTTTAGAGGAAGAAAGACACTGAACAAAGTTGAGGATGTGTTTATACTATCAAGCGTTGAACAAACAAACTGTGAAGAACCAATACATTTTTCCTTTAGTTGTTGATTTCTTTGACAATTTGTCCAAGGCCAAGGAATTTTCAAAGCTTGACTTGCAACACAGGTATTATCAGGTGCAAATTGTAGAAGAAGGTAAAATGAAGACAACCATGGTGATGAGGCATGGGAGCTATGAGTTCCTAGAGATACATTTTGGGTTGTACAATGCCACTGCAACCTTTTCCACATTGATGAATGATGTGTTGAAACCATTTTTGGACAAGTTCATTGTGGTCTATTTGGATGACATCGTGGGGTACAACAAAAGTATGGGGGAGCATAAGAATAATTTGACATAGGTCTTTGAGGCACTGCGACAGAACCAATTGTTCTTAAAGAATTCCAATATTTTTTTTGGATAGACGAAGATATTTTTCTTGGGGCATTGGATCGGCCAAGGATGCATTCACATTGACCCTATGAAGGTCAAAACAATTGAGTATTGGGAAGAGCCATGAACAGTTCATGAAGTGAGAGTCTTCCTTGTACTATCCAACTACTATTGCAAGTTCATAGAAGGATACTCCAAGATTGCTACATTGTTGACTGACTTGTTGAAAAAGGAGAAAACTTGGAAATGGACTGAGAGGAACAAGTTTTCATTTGAAGAGCTAAAACGATGAATTTTCACCGCTCTCATGTTGAAGTTGCCAGACTTTGAGAAATCATTTAAAGTGGAGAATGATGCACCAAATGTTTCCATTGGAGGGGTTTTGATGCAAGAGGGACATCTAGTTTCTTTTGAGAGAAGAAATATCCAAGATCGCAAATGGAGATACCCCATTCATGAAAAGGAGATGATTGTAGTGGTACATTGTTTTCAAGATTGGAGACACTACTTGTTCGGAAAGTTGTTTGTCATGAAGATAGACAACTTTGCAACAAGTTACTTCACGACACAACCAAAGTTTTCATCCAAGAAGGCAAGGTGGCAAGACTTCCTTGCAGAATTTGATATGAGCATTGACTATAGACTGGGTAGGCTTAATGTTGTTGCAGATGCCTTGAGCATAAATATATTACTCATTGTCCCAGAGGAGGAAGACAAGTTGCCTACATCAAGGGAAAGTCAAATTCATGTCTTTTAAGAGTTGCATGAATATATCAAGGAAGGGTTAGAGAATGATCACATAGCAAAGAACATCATGAATCAAGTGTTGGAGGGGAAAACACAGAATTTTTCGCTATGTGATAGAATGTTGTACTTTGGGGAGAGAATCTATGTCCCTAAGTCATCCAACCTCAAGAGAAAACTTGTGAAGGAATTTCATGGCTTGCCCTAGGCTGACCATGAATGATGGCATTGTTGGAGCAATGATATTTTTTGGAGTGGATGAGGAAATATGTGGAGGAGTATATTCAAACTTGTCTTATATGTCAACAGGATAAGACAAACACCAAAATGAGAGCAAGGTTGTTGCAACCTTTTCTGATTTCAGAGAGACCATGGATGAGTGTTTTGATGTACTTCATCACATAACTTCTGATGGTGTAGGGATACAATGGGATTTTGTTCGTGGTAGATTGATTCTCTAAGTATGTTGTCTTTGTTGCGATGAATATGCCTTGCAACACTGAAGAAGTTGCAAATCTGTTTTTCAAGCACATAGTGAAGTATTGGGATCTTCCTTTGAACACTATGTCGGACAGGGATGCACGGTTCACTATTAAGTTTTGGACAACATTGTTCAAGCTTCTGGGGATGAATTTTTTGAAGAGTTCAACCTACCATTCATAGACATATGGGTATACCAAACGAATCAATATGCTTATGGAGGATTACTTATGTCACTATGTATAGGAAGATCAGATGATTTGTCTGGGATTTGTGGACACTACCCAGTTTAGCTACAACTTGTAGAAGATTTCAGCAATGGGCTACAGTCCATTCAAGTTGACCAACAGAAAACAACCCACAAATCCTCATTTTGTGACACAAGGCTATTATGGGACAAATCCATCAGTCGTATATTTCATGAAGAGTTGGAAGGAACTGTTGGAGATAGCTCGTACACTCTTGACTAACACAACAAACAGAATGATGCATTGGGAAGATCACAATAGGAGTGATGCAGAATTCCAAGTAGGAGAGTTGGTCTTACTCAAGTTGAGCATAGAACAATTCACCCCACCGAAAGGGATGGCTCTATCTCTCATGTGAAGGTATAAGGGACCATTCAAATTTCTTGAGAAGATTGGAAACATCACCTACATATTGGATTTGCCATTCCACATGTGACACATTCATCTTGTCTTCCACATTATCCAATTGAACTCATGCCAGAGGGACCCATACGACCCAAGTTGATTTGAGCCATCCACAATGACGACCATGGTTGTAGATAAGCTAGAGTTGGAGGAAGAGAATATTTTGGCACATTGTATCTAGGGATGGGGAAGGGGTCAAATGCATGAGTACTTCATCCATTGGAAGGAAAAACTCGATGAAGAGAACAGTTGGGAGAGGTATGAGTCCTTGTGGAAATATGAGGACATGATTTGGGAGTTTGACAAAGGTCTCTAAGGATTTCAAGTGGTATAGAAGTTTGTGGGACATCAAAAATTGTATTAGGGGAGGATGTAAGGCCTTTCAGAACACCCATTGAGTGGGAATGCTCCTTGGGAAGATTCGGTAACAGACGGATGAAGACCACAAGGATGAAACAATTGGTTGGGAAAACAAAGATGTTTAGGTGTGGGCAGGAGCAGCTTGGGGTAGGATGGTGATGTGTGAACCAAAGGGGGAACACATCCTTCTTCCCTTGCGATGGATGATGAAGACTTGGGTTATGTTTGGGAAAGGACGAGGAAACTTGGTAGCACACCCAAGTAGTGGACTTGTTTTCCCTTAGCAGCATGGGCATGTCAGAGAGGTTTAATGACCCCATCGACACACCCACGAAGAGTTGCGACGATCGACACAAGGAAAGGGGCATGCACCCAAGGATGGGTTACACCGGTCCAAGAAATGAATGGTGGATGAGCACATGGGCTTAGATGGGTGCACAATGGTTTGCTGAGTGTAGTGATTTGAGAAGGGGTGAAATGCACCGAAGAGACATGATGTTTCACAAAAGTGTCCCTTAGAGTCCATATGAAATCAAGGGCACACAACCAAACAAGGACAAATAAGAACAAGTGAAGGAAAGAGATGGAGCTCTGAGGTTGAGCACACTAGTGGGGCACACCTCAGGCTGAGGCAAGGAGAAACAAGGGGGAAGTCTTGGTGTGACATAATCACAGGCCTGGATAGTTTTTGTGTATGAAGTATAGTCATGAGACTCTGCCCTTCTATCTTATTGGGACAATAACATGCTCTTTGTAAATATTTCTCTCAGTTTCACAATATATGTAAACAAAGTCAGGTATTAGGCACTATTGGTGCCACCCACATACTATATATATGTCTCCTGTGTTTCACATATTTTATATTTTATGCCAAATTGAATAAGTTTTAAAATTGTAAATGTGTTGAACCTGCACAAAAAAGATCTAGCTAGCAAATGACACACACGGTTTGCAGAGAAAATATGAGAAAGGAGAAACCGAAGAGAAAGAATGGAAGAATTCTCATTAACCAAATGAATGAATAATAATTTACACATGACGTACTATGTATAACTCAACTAATACGCACTGGAGGAGAATCCAATGCGCCATAGTGGTGGTCTAGAGTTATCTAGACACACGTTAGAAGTTACGGCAGTAAACTGCCACCTAGTCTAGTCTCTTAGGAAGTTACGGGAGTTAACTACCACCTAGTCTGAGTTAACTAGTCTCTCATTCTTCAGTTAATTGACTGAAACATAGTGACGTGAGGAGGAGGTTAGGTAATCATGAGTAATGTGCTAGTCTATTGATAATCCAAAAGACAATGTGTATTAGCCGGTGATGATATTAATGTTGCATGGTGATGATCCCAATGTGGCATCTAGACTCCACTTAACTGATCAAACTAAAGTGTGAACTAAAGAGAATATTCTCCTAGAGGAATATTCTCCTTAGAATATAGGAGACTGAATAATGACTAGTAAACATAGGGAAAACCTTAGGAAAAATAATTCCTAAGCGTGTTTGAAGTATCTCCAACACCCCCCTGAACATCACTATGGTGAAAATAAAGAATGGGTCCCATCAACGAGGCCATGTTAGGTACCCAAATACAAAAGGTACACTAAAATAAACAAGGAAATAGGGAAAACCTCATGGGAAACCCCTCCCCTCAAAGTACAATGTATGTAAAAATAGAAGAACTGACAGTTGCTCAGCAACTGTGTCCTTCACTCCAAGATGACTACGCAGAGAATAGAACTTCTTCTCAGAACTTCTTCTCAGTGAAGGTCTTGGTGAAGATGTCTGTAGTATGTTTTGCTGAAGGAAAAAAATGTAGGTTGATGATCCCCTCGTGTACTAAGTCCCATATGTAGTTCATTTGTATCTCGATGTACTTCATCCGTTGTCTCTAAAATGGATCTTTGCATAACTTCAAAGTGCTCTCATTATCACACCAGATGATGATCATCTAATGAAACTGAATTCCAAATTCAGTGAGAAAATGATGTAGCCACATAGCCTGAATGGTTATGTTAACTAACCCTCTATACTCTGCCTCGACCGAAGATAGAGAAATAGTAGCTTGCTTCTTTCTCAACCAACAGATAGGCATGGAACCAAGACTAAGTGAGTAACTAGATGTGGACTTGCGATCAATGCTATCGTCAGCCCAATCAAAATTAGTGAACTTGATGAGGTCCAATGTAGAGTTTGTTGCATAGTGAATCCCAAAGGTGATGGTGCCATGTACGTATCGAAGGATACACTTTGCAGCCTTCCAATGTAGCTCATGCGGCTCCTGCATGAACCTAGAGACTGCTCCAACTACATACGAGAGGTTTGGTCTAGATTTTGTGAGATACAACAAGCTACCCACTACCTATCTGTATAGTTTGTTTTCCACCAGTGGAGTGTCCTCGTCATTCTCAAGTCTAACTCCTTATAGGAAAGGAGTCGGGGAAAAATTGGAATCTTTCATGTGAAATCTCTCATGGATTTCTCATGCATACTTGGCCTAAGACAGTTTGATGCTCAATGCATCTTGACTAATCTCAATTCCAAGGAATAAATGTAGTGGACCCATGTCCATCATCAAGAACCTGTCATGCAGATTCCTCTTGACTACCACAATCACTAAAGTCGAGAAATCGATAATCAAAAAATCATCAACATATAGAAATAGGAGTAGAAGTGAATCATCCATCTTGAGCATGTAAACATTTGGTTCTGACTTACAACGTACAAAGTTCTGTGACAGCAAGTAGGAGTCCATCTTGGAATACCATGCCCTTGGGGCCTAGTTGAGGCCGTAAAGAGACTTCTTCAGTCGACGGACCAAATATGAATCCTACAAAAATCCCTAGGGTTTCTCTATATGGATCTCCTCATAGAGATCACCATGAAGAAATGCATTATGCACGTCCATCTGATCGACTTCCCATCCCTTGGTTACCACAATGGCAAGTGTCAAATTTATGGAATCCATCTTCGTTACCGGAGCAAAGGTCTCATCATAGTCAATACCATGCACCTGTTGAAAGCCTTTAGCAACTAGCCTGGCTTTGTATCTGCTAACCTTTTTATCCACTGTGCTCTTGGTCCTGTAGACCCATATACACCTAAAAAGTTTCCTTCCTAAAGGAAAGGGAACCAAATCCCAAGTATGGTTCTCGAGGAGGGAGTTGTACTCCTCCTACATGGTGGATTCCAAAAAGATATTTCTAGTAGCCTCACCATAGGACTATGGATCTGAAGAATGAACCAATAAAATATGTTTAGGTGGCATCGATTCAGTGGAAGTGAGTGCAAGAGGAGGCTCCTCCAAATCAAATTAAGTCCTCCTAGTATCATCTGGATCCCCAACAATATCTCCTACATCCTGAAGAGTAGTCTTGGCCCACTTGGGCCTCGGCTCTGTCTCTGGCTTTGCAACTTCATCTGCATGCACTAAATCTGCATATGATTGTACTGACTCAGTATCTGAATCATATGAATCCTATGAATCATAACTCTCATCTGAAGAAGAGTCATCATGTGCATGCTCATCATCTCCAGCAGGTGGAAGAACAAAAGTGTCTGCATGTGGGTGTTGAGGTACATGCGAGACACTTTGCTCGAATTGGACACTACGCTCAATGATGAGCCAGTCCAAGGAAAGATCAATGAGTATATATCCCTTCACACCGTCAAGGTATCCAACAAAGATACACTCTGTGCTATGTGGATCAAGTGCCTTCCTCTTCTTAGAGGGAATCCTGGCCTGTGCATGAGAACCGAGTATACAAAAGTGGGTCACTTCTGGTTTGAGGACACTCCAAGCCTCGTAGGGGGTCTTATCCTTGACAGATCTATGGGGAGATATTTTTTGGATGTAGGTTGCACAATTAATTTCTTCATCCCATAATCTCTGTGGAAGTGACTTTCCATGTAACATGCAAGATGCCATCTCTTTTAGAGATCTATTTTTTCACTCAACAACTTCGTTTTGTTGTGGAATATATGGAATTGTGTGTTGCAACTGAATCTCAGCCTCATGAAAAAGATTTTGTATCTCATGGTTGACATACTTTCCCCCGATATATGTTCATAGTACTTTGATCTTCTTTCCTAACTGTGTCTCAACAAGGGCTTTGAAATCTTTGAGGTGTTGAAAGACCTCTGTTTTTTCCTGAGAAAGAACATCCATATGAAGCGTGAGAAATAATCAACAAAAATGAGCACATATCTTGATTTACTAATTGATGGATGTGAAAAGGGTCCCATGAGGTCACTATGGATCATATCCAAAGGCAAGGAAGCCTTCTAAGTCTTTCCTTTGTCAAATTTCTCTTGAGGGTGTTTTCCAAGAACACATCCCTCACAAATTCCTTTGGAGAAGTGGTTGTCAGGTAGACCACCAACCATTCCCTACTTGATAAGTTGTTGCATATATCTTAAATTTAAATTCCTGAACCTTTCATGCCATATCCACTACATATGGTGTGAATATGTCATAGATATCCACTACATCAGGTGTGAATATTACTCTCTTTCTGGTGTCAGATTTTTTCATCTGATACATAGACAGAAGATTGACATAAAGTTTGGGAATGTGTATCACATTCTCAAAGCTTCCGTTTGTGAGCTCAATTCTTCCTTTTCCAGTGACCTCGACCTAAGATTTTTCCCCCATCAGAATAGGAGGACCTTTGCATGCATCCAATGAAGAGTAGACATATTTTTTGGCTAACATGTTGTGTGATACTCCTGAATCTACAATCCAAGCATTGGGAGAGGAGTTGATGGCAATCAAAGCATGGCTAGAATTACCTTTCTTGGGATTTTAATCTTCTGGATTCTTCTTCTTGTCACCCTTGGGGATGAAATATCCAAGGTTATTTTGTTGAATTATTTGGGCCATTTGATCTATATGTTTATACATACATGTAGATTCTCGATGGAATCATTTATGGCAGTAAGTGCATTTCTCCCCTTTTCTTTCTTTTCCACCTTTGGATCCAGAGGCATCGATGAAGGGTTTTGAGTACCCTTCCTTATTTTGATTTGCATGTGGTTTCCTTTTGCATTTATCTTTATATTTCTTATTTTGATGATTTCTACCATCTTGCACAGTAAGTGCATGTGCCTTTGGGCCTTTGATTTTTCCCATATTGATGATCTTTCTCTGCTCTTGTGTCAGAGACTCGATAAGGGCCTCAAGAGAGGGCATCATCCAGGGGGATCCAGAGGTGAGCCTGACTGAATGAAATGTGGATACAAACACTGAGTATTCCAGACCAAGTTTGGAGAGAATGGTAAGGACCATTTGTTTCTCCTCGTATCTATCAACCCCACAAGCCTTGAGTTGCGACAACAAATCCTTATATTTGGTAAAGAAATCTTGGAGATTGTCGAAGGTTTTTGGATCCAAAGTGAACAATTCCACCTCGAGCATGTTTCCCCTCATCTTGTCATGTTTTCCAAAAATCCCTTCCATGGTGGTCCAGGCTTCATTGGTGGTTTTACAAGAGGATATGTGAAAGAGGAGCTCAAGAGAAATGAGACTGCAAATAGTTCCAAACGCTTCATCCATCGATTCAGATATTTGGATTTTTCTATGGCTGATGTGGGTTCGGTCTCTGTGTTCATGGTTAACCTGTATAATCCTCTTCTTCAAATATGCATTATCATCTTTTCCTTCCATGCAAAGAAACTGTACGGTGTAAGAATGAATTCTTCTGGAAATTCCATTTTTCCCTTGTCTTCAATCTTCATTACCTGCAAAAATAATCCGGTGTGTCTTTTTCCTAGAAATCCGTCGACTCTGATACCATGTAAATGTGTTGAACCTGCACAAAAAATATCTATCTATCAAATTATATACACAGTTTGCATAGAAAATATGAGAAAAGAGAAATAGGAGAGAAACAATGGAAGAATTCTCATTAACCAAATGAATGAATGATAATTTACACATGATATACTCTGTATAACTCAACTAATGGACACTGGAGGAGAATCCAATGCACCATAGTGGTGGTATAGAGTGATCTGGAAACACACCATCGGTTATGGGAGTAAACTGCCACCTGGTCTAGTCTCTCAGGCAGTTACGGGAGTTAACTGCCACGTAGTTTGAGTTAACTAGTCTCTCAGTCTTCAGTTAATTGATTGAAACAGAGTGAAGTGAGGAGGAGATGAGGGAATCATAAGTAATGCGCTAGTCTGGTGATAATACTAAGGATAATGTGCATTAGTTGGTGATGATCCCAATGTTGCATGGTGATGATCCCTATGTGGCATCTAGACTCCACTCAACTAATCAAACTGAAGTGTAAACTGAAGAGAATATTCTCCCTAGACTATAGGATATTGAATAATGACTAGCAAACATAGGGAAAACCTTGGGAAAAATAATTCCTAGGTGTGTGTGAAGTATATCCAACAAAAATAAGTTAAAAAATGTCCAAGTATACAACTAAGTTGCATAGAGTAAGGATGTGACTCATTCGTAGCCTAGATGAACCTAACCTGATTTTGTTTTCCATATATGCAATGCTCACAAAAATTGATTTCTAAATTACATTTAGGAAAATCTTCGCCCATACCTTTATTTTCATACCTCGAAGTCCTTTTTCTCCAATGTGCTCCATCTTCTCATGCCATAACATGGTCGGATCAACTTGACAAAGACTAGTCGAGTTGGTTTGAATCGACTTAACCCAAGATGAATCGAGTTGATTTGAAGGTGAATCTACTTTAGGAATAACGATGTTGTTTCATCCATACGAGTCAACATTCCCTAACAACTTGTATAGGGTTCCAATCCGAACTCATTTCATTAAGACCATCACACCTCTTACCATTTTTCACATATCCTTCTAAAATAGAGTGTGCACTCCTACATCACTCATATTTCTGATAGATATAAGGTTTATTTCCAAAACCGAAATATGTAGCATACAAGGGTTCTACGCCTGTCATCCTACAGTATCAGCGGGACTCTTCCCCATCCAAGAACACATATTCTCCTTCATATTTCTCATATTCACATAACCGTTCTCTATTATGTGTCATATGATAGGATGTTCCTCAGTCGATCAACCAAACATCTTGTTCCAACTGTGTACTAGTCGGTGCTAGATACATATCTACTCCCTTATCTAGACTGATCTTTCTCTTAGTCAATTTCTTCTCATCAAGTCTTGTACTGACTTCCATTTCCTTCGACTTGTAGTCCCTTTTATAATGCAAAGTTTTACCGCATTTCCAACATCTTCTCGTCAATTAAACATGGGATTTATATCTAAGTTTTGAATTAGACTTCCTACCAGAGAAATTTCATTTATCTCTATCATCTAGATGACCTCTCACCATTAAAGTATATTTGGTTGATCCTTCCATGTTCTTTTGTCTCATTTATTCTGATAGTAGAGATGCAACCACGTCTTCTAGAGATAATGTGGTTGAATTACTCCCTACAGACATGACTAAGCTATCCCAAGAGTTTGGAAAAGAACATAATAGGCTTTAATACATTTCTCATCCTTAATGATTTTGATATATACATATGATAACTAAATTATTATGGTGTTGAAGGCATTCAAATGCTTAGTTACTGAACCACCATCACTCATCCTCAGAAGGTACATCTTCTTTCTAAGGAACAAATTATTTACCATGGATTTCAATTGGTACAAGCTCCCCAACTTGTCCCGCAATTTATTGGTCGAGTCTTAACCTGAGACATTCATCACACCAAATCTGAAAGACGTAATTGAATCGTACTACTGGACCTTCTTTCGATTTTCTCCCATTCTTCCCTCGACATACCTATCAGAATGGTACCTAAACAGATTGTTTCCCATTATTGTCGATCTACAAATATATCTTCAATTTTAAGCTTCCAAAACTCAAAATTTTGGCCATTGAATTTTTCTATCTCTATTCTCAAACTACTTTCCATTCTTTCAGACGCAACTTTAAAAAGATTTATGACTTATGGCTCTTACTAAACATAGGGTTAACTTAGATCCAAGATTGTCAAACTAAGCTATAATACCACATGTTGGGAAATTATACTTCCATGATAGACCTAATAGAAGAGAGGAAGATATATTTAAGATAGAAAATAAATGACAAAGAAAACAAACAGTGCACAAATATTTTACCCTAGAAACCCAAACAGGAAAATCATCATTCCTTCAGCATCTTGCTCTTTTGTTGTCATATTCATTCAAAATAAAAGGTTACATGTGTAACCTTTATATACACCTAAGACACAGTCGACATCATACCCTCTTGCTTGCATAAGAACAACCCTACAGCCAATTCGAATTACATCTACATGACCAACAACCTATAGCTTTACTTTAGCAGGAACATCCAACATTGAGTAACATAATACAATTACAACATGCCTTATTTATAGTATTTACAGTAAGAAAAACCCTAAATAAAGGGACCCAAAAATGGTTACAGTTCCATGCATATCATTGGCTACAAATCCCACAAATCTTGGGATTCTGTTACAATCAACTACCAGTCAGATTACTAGTCGACCTCCATTATGTTTCCACACAATCTCCTATCAAATGACCTCTCGACTTGTTGTCAATCACTTTCGACTTCAACTTTCCTGGTCTCACTTCAACCTTTGAATTTCACTCCCAACCGATCCACCTCGACTAGAATTTCACTACAAAGAATATAACAACCCAATAGTCTTACAATCATATGCTCAATTAAATTATTCACCATGACGTGACTTGGGGATAATAATTTTTTTTAAAAACTCAAATATATTATCATTGGAACTAATTATTGCATTTCTTAAGTAAATGTAGTATTAGGACTATCTTACCATCATAAGTTTCATTTAATAATAACGAGAGAGAACATTAAATTATTTAAATTTTCATTTCCCAAGGATTTTTCTCCTCACTTCACCTACATATGCATCTCTATTTACAACCCATGATATCATTTTTTCCTTGTTCCTACCTTGCTTTTGTTGCTTCATTATTCTTCTACTTTTGCTTCTTCATTCTTCTCTTTCTTTGCTTGATCTTTTTCTCCATTCTATTGCTTGATTGTCGATTTGTCACTGCATATTTTTCTTGTGCTCAAGAGTTTGCCTTTTTGTCTTGTTATCTTCATCTTCTCATCTTCTTCCACTTTCTTATGTCATTGTCTTATTTCTTTTTTCATCTTCTTTCACCTACATCTGCATAATAATATTCTTCATGCAATTGAAATTACCTACATAAAAGTGTGTTTTTGTTGGAATTGATCAAAGTATAACAAGACACTTATAGTAGTAGATTAACAAACTTAATTGATGCACAATTATGATGAGATAACTCTACTTAAATTCAATATTAATGCTTAAATTCAAAAAACTATTCTTCAACCTAACTTTGGCTTTAACTTAATACTTGTAAAAAATATGTATCTCATTAACAACTTTTTTTTATTTATGACACTGTCAATGAATACATTTTATCCATCTCCAAAACAAAACAAAACAAAAAATTATTTATTTATATAATCTCCAAATAGATTTGCAAATGGCCTTAACACATGCATTAAATATAAGTCCCCTCTTCTTATTTTTTCATTTGACACTTGATTAACTTGAACATTAATGACTTCAATTCAAAAAATGATTCTTTAACTAAACATTGACTTTAACTTAATACTTGTAAAAAATCTATATTTCATTCACAATTTTTCTTAACTTATGAGACTCTCAATGAATACATTTTTACCATCTCCAAAAAAAA
>JASDQU010508215.1:0-41104 GCA_032191745.1 Picea mariana
CACATATTGATGTAGATACATCACAATTTATATAAGAATCCATATTTGCATCCACGCTCAATTAAGAAATGTATTCCTATTTACATCATGCATTGCATCTATTATACATTCACAACCTAACTTGAATTGGTATACATGTACCGAACTTACCCATTTTAATTTTCATGTTCAAATAATCAAATAACTATCTTTGTCATGAGCATATATCATATAACATAAAAATAGGTCTAGAGGTACACATCTCAATGTCTAACCAAGTCTAACTGACTCCAACAATGCTAAACTTTGAATTATTAAGATTATCAAACAATAATGTTCTAACTACCCAAGGTCAAAATATGGGGCATTACATTTAATGTTGAAATTTTAGCTGAGTTTCAGAGAAAATAATGTATTTAGGGAGACCAGACATACCCCTACATGATTAGAGGATAGGCGAGGTCTGAAGCAAAGTTTAGAGCTAATTCTCATGGGATTTATGCTACAGCTTCCTTAAACGAATATATGGTATATATAGCCATGATGTTATGCAGACTTTTCGGGAGAAAATATCCCTGTCACTTTCATGTAGATTGGGTACCCTTCTTAGAGGAAGTTTCAGAAGGAAATGGTTTTAACTGGCATAAAAAATTTTCAGATAACCTAACGCAAGAAATTTTAAATTATAAAGCAGCCAAGTCAAAGGGACAACCAATGTATTTTTATATGTCTGCATATATTATGGATGCAATCTATTTTATGACCCCTTTTCCATTAATGAATTGGAGTTGGAGTACTTCCTGTCCAGAGACTGTTCATAAATATCACTCAGCCCTTTGGGAAGAAAATGCTAAAGAGGCATTTTACGAGGTTTGTCATTTTGTCATTATTCCTATGCACAAATTATTTTTTGGATGCGAACCCCCTTGCATTTTTGATGTAGTCATAGAAAGTCTTAAATCAATTGTTGACTGGTTTATTGAGGAAATTTTTTCCTACATTAGGTTTTATGGTTGTTCTATTTCCCCTCATGGACTCCTAAAATTCTTACCAGATAGATTGGTGTGTAGAGAAGTAGCTCATCAGATAGCTAAGGGCGGTGTTGGATTGGAATTAAAACCACTTCAGAAGAAAGCATGGCCATCTTTCCCTGTTCATATTGGGAAATTTCCTTTATCAAATTTAGGCCATTCTAAGGTAGAGGCCGATTCATTGGAATAAGTGAAGTTAGTAAATATTGAGCATAGAAAACATGACCCCTACCAAATAATAAGTAGGCATTACATACATTGTAATTTAAAGGCATATGAACATGAAGTATCTATTTATGATGATATTTTTAAATATGTTAAGTCTTATGCAGAAGTTTTGAAAAGAGTCCAGGCCTTGCCACCTGACTCACAAGCTAGGTTCACATCTTTTCAAAGCCATAGGTGAAGCTGCCTGCCTAAGATTTTGCAGGGTGAAATTTCGACCCCATCACCAGAACAGAAAGAAACCCCTCCAGGGTTTGTAACTAACACTCAGGGTAAAGACAATGACAAAGGTAAGTTGAAGAATACTGAGATACCTTCCCAAGACACACAGGATTCTCAAACAAATGAATCGAGAATGGATAAGGGAAAAGAGCCAAGAAAAATCCCAGAAATCACGAAGAATGTTCCAGAAAAAATAGGAGGAACAAATTCAACAGAATTTGGTAGTCTTATCGCCTCTTTAACTCCATTAGAATTGACTTTCGGAACTCCGCATGAAGGAGTTTTATATGTCAGTGATCTAGAGCCGATTTCAAGAGATGAAATCCCCCCATCAGATTACTTTTTCAGCAAAAAGTGAAGAGCAGTCTTGAAACAGGAAATTCATCCTAGAGGAGAAGGAATGATTAAAAAGCATAGAGTTATTATAGATGGAAAGAAACTCAAGGATGGAGAGTTTTCTAAAGAATTAGTAGGTACAATGGGTGCTATAGCATCAGCTAATATGTATTCTATTGGAAATTTAACAACTATGATTGAACAGAAGGACCAAACAATAATCTAGTTGCAAGACAAACTAAAAGAAAATGAAAGAAATATTAGTTGGGGAATACAGAAGGGTCTATAACAAGATAGACTAAAGGATATGCAATAAATCTAGAAATTGAATAAAGACTTGGATGAGGAAAAACACTTAATATAGGTCACACAGGAAGAGGTTTAAAAGATGGGAGAAGAGAACAAACATTTGCAAGATAAGATTGTTTCTATTACTAACCAGGTAGTAGAACTTGAAAATTTCAGGATACAGGTATTGGAGATATATGTAAGAATAGAGGAGGAAAAACAGAAAGTGTTCTTGAATCTGGAAGTAATCTAGAATTATTTTCAGGAATCAAATAAGTCTTTGGAGAATGTGTTCCAAAAAGAAAGGGAGGCGAAAGTAGCTAGAACAACTTTTCAGAAGGCAGTGGCTTCGTCATCAAAGGAAGAAATTGGAAAGACTAAGAAATTATATATTTCTAAACAGGTTAAAGGGAACATAATGATAAAAGCATGGGAAACAAAACTGGCCGAATATAAACTAATCACAAGAGAAGTTAATGAGGATTGCCAAGGAATCTTTGATCTCTTTGAAAAAGATTCATTGAATATCGGAACGGATGGTTGTTTCGTATTGTTAGGTGAAATGAATATTGCCAAGCACCAGCTGAGGTTTAGAGAAGAGCTGGAGGAAAAGAAATAATAGATTTCAAACATCAAATTGATCAACATTACAGAGATCAACAAGTGGATGGTAACTTCAAATCTAAAGTTGAAAACTATTAAATTCACAGAAAGAATGATAGAAAGTCGGCTGCACAAATTGCAGAAGAGATTTTTCTCATTTGAAGCAAATGAGATACCCAATGCTCCCAGGATATTTGTGAAGAAGGAAATGTGTTTAGTGCATTGATGTGGAAAAAGGAAGTTCATCAACGCAGGCTTAAATCTTTCAAAATGTTTTTATTATTTAAGATTTGAAAGAAATTGTAAACGGTTGACATTACTTTTATGTAACTGAAATATTAGGAAGTTGGTTGGTGACCAACGAGAAACTTTGATAAAAATGTATAAATATAGTTTCTAAAGGTGGAGATAGGGCTTCAGAAATTTTGGAGAGAGCCATTTTGTAATATCAGTTTTGAAATACATTAGAATATAGATCACAAACGAGATTCTGGATCCTGCAACTTTGTAGCTATGTGTCTTCTCCCTGTTAATTATACTTTGTTGAATTTTTCCTTTAATGTTTTCTCTAACAAGTAATCAATTTGAAGTTATATACATTGTTGATTTATATTTCATATTTGTTTGTATGTCAAATGATTTACAGTTTTTCCTCTGAAATCACTTTTAGTAATTTAAAAACCTGTAAAACTTGTGTTCCTTAATACTTAATTCTGGTTAGAAACCTCGATTTTCTTTCATCATTGTCTATTGAAATATGAGATTCTTTCTTGATTAAAGCCTTATATTTCTCTGTAGTGTTTATTTTTTTTTACAAATTCTCGAAATTGTTACAAAACCAAGAAACGACCTTGAATGTGTTTACATTACTGTTTTAGACTTTAAAGTTTTTTTCCTTGATCTCATCTCTGGAAATCTGAAGTAATATACTGATTAAAATCCATTTATAAACAAATAAAGTTTTATCATCCATGACTATCCCAAATAGCAGACAACCCAACATTGAACCGGGCCTTCAGGATCAAACCAGTATTTCCTTAAATTTATTCAATACCATTTTACAAACATCAACTAACTAGGTTGAGTTAGAACGATCATGGGCAACTATTGAGCGAGACATTAGCATTCAAGAACAACAGGAAGCAAGATAGAGGCAGTTGAGAAACTGAATCTACTCTGATCTTTCTTTAATTCCTTATTCACAAATCATTTTCTTAAATCATTTACGGATGCCTTGACAGTATGTTTTATAGCCTTAAAACATAAACTTAGGAACAACAACTTTTTCCATCAATGCCCAACAAAATTCCGTCTATAGAACCGAAAGTTTCTTCACAGGATTTCCTTACCTTCTTGGCTTGTTGTTTTCCTTCTGATATGTTGCGCTCTCATTCTTTCAGTAAAACATTGCCTCGGGTTTGTTCCGGAATGGAAAACCTGGAACTATTTCTCGTCTCCCCTTTTGTTGTGGCTATTAAAGCCTCTTGGAATGCCACCCAAGCTACCCCAACTTCCTTTTCTCTGAGAGATAGATTTTCTAATACTTGATCAATAAGTAAGAAACTGTTCTGAATAGTCTCCACCTTGGCAAGTAAGCTTCGTTGGGCTACAGAAACTCTGCTCCGAATTTCCAAAGCTTGGGATTGAAATATCCCGATATTGATAGTCTGGCTTTTGATGAATTCTAACCTGGCTTATAGCTACTCTATCCAGTCTCCTTTCTGGCCTATCTTGATTTGACTGGTCTTAACCACCTGCTCTGCTTGTTCGAGATCATCTTTGAGCTGTTTGATTTCCTTTTTATCAGCTATCCTTGCTTTCTCTATTCCTGTATTCGCCTGACTTTTGGTAGCTTCCTCCGTTGTGGCTAGTTTAGCTTCTAATGTTTTGATTAGGCTATTTTTTTGCTTCAACTGGTTCTTAAAAACCCCAACTGAGTATTGGTTTTCCCTAGCAAAAGCTCTGAATGTTCTTGCTATTTCTGTCGCAAACTCTTATTTCTTCATATATTTCCCATTGGTCAATACCTTAAATTTCTTAGTTGTTCATCCTGCTTGTTGATAAAGTTCCCTTTTTACCACAACCTTTCTCTTTTTATCAAAAAAGAACTCATTTCGAGGAATCTCTTCCATAGTTATGGGTCTTAATTCTTCACCGAAAATCCAACCCACGTCTGTGGTCCCCTTAGTGCACTATAGGGGGGTAATAGAGGTGACGGGGTTTCCAATATACTTAGATGATTCGCCCAGAGTGATAACTGGAGTCATCTTTTTCGGTGGATTGGGAGTCTTTACTTCCTGTTTCAGGCCCCCAGTTTGTTCTTCCTTGTCCTGGTGTTTCTCTTGGCCGGGTGCTGAATCCTTGGAGCCTTCGGCTTCTATTTGTTGCACCTCTACGGTCGTTGGATTCTTACCCTGTAATACTAGGGGAAGGCAACTCTGTCGATGCTCTTGGAATTTTAAAACATCAGCCCTCTCTTCAAGCGACAGGGCATGTATCCAAGCCAAAACCTCGGGATAAGATCTCGTGTCTCGAAAAATGTCATCCTGGGGTGAATTCTCATGATGGAATCTTTTAAGTCCACAATTGGCTAAGTGATTACTCTCGACCCTATGTGGATCATGCTTCTTGAATTCAATATGAACCAATTTAATATCTTCCAGAGATGTTGCCTCATCTTTTGCATGCCCTAAATATAACAAAGAATAGGTGTTCAAATGAATAGGGAATGTTGGCCATACATTTTCCGAATATCCTTTAAGTTCTTTGCTTACACCACCGAGCACGGTTTTCCTGGTGATCTCACGACAAGCCAGCTTATCGGGTATGAATAATGGTAGGGCATGTGGAGGAAAAGAAGTGCCGAAAACCCTGAGGTATGAAAATTCTGGTTCTACGTACCAATCAACCACACTGCTCAAATTTACTGTGATGCTATCTGAGATCTTGGGTGGTGGGTGACCGAAGATAGTGACATGCATCGGTACCATTACCCAATTGAAAATTTCATATATGAAATATGAATCTTTGTCCTCCCAAATCTTTGAATGGTAGACGTGGATAGGATCAGCCTCCGATGGAGCCCAGCTCTAGCTCATTAAGGGAAAAGGCGTCATGAAACACACGACGTCCATGATGTACACAGACATAAAGAATGAAGCGATTTTCTTGCTTTCCCTCTGCATTCGATATTCTATAACGTGACTGGTCAAACTATTAGACAGTAGTTTAGCCCAGTCGAAAGAACATCTTTCGGCGACTTTATGTATTAGAGGCACCCACTCGAGGAAGAAATGTGTGGTTTCCTCTCTCGCGTATAATCTGTAAGTCATCATAGCTATGTATTTGAACTGTGGTTCCAAAGAAGAGATTGAATAGACACCATTACTATCCTCCCTAAACTTTGCAAGGTGTGAAACCCAATCCTTGATTAAATTATATAAGCTCTTGTTGTATTGCACAGATTCCTTTTTTTTTAAATCCTCCAAAAAATTGGCATTGTATGTGAAGTTTGACGCAGTTGGCAACTTGTACATAGCTTGTAATTGTTATGGTCTAAAGGTCTCAATAGTGACCTTCTTCTGATTGATGATGGTTCTAGTCGGGATATCTACATGGTCTAATGCCCACCGGATCATATCGTAGTAAGGAATTAGATGTGGTTTGGCCGCTACTTTATGAATTTCATGTTGGACAACGATCTTGTATTTGGTGGCCAGGTCATCCTTCTCATTGTCACTGGAATCATCAGAACAGTCTACCAATTCGGACTGCAGAATCTCATAAATATATGACCAAGTCCTGACAGAGTCGATGCTTCGGGGTGAAGTATTAGAAACCTTATCCGAACCTTATCCTGAAATATCATCACTTGCCTTGGATGCTTTTCGTGGGGCCATGATGAGGGATTTTGATTTAGCTCTCCTGCGATAAAAATATGTATACATACAGAAATCAGTTTGTTGAGGAAATTTTCTCTTTGTAAAATAGAAATGAGTTTGGTGACATTGAATAAAAAGATCTATATCTTTGACCATTTAAAACCTTGACGTCCTTATGAACAGAACGGTCAAATAATTCTTAGATATAGATTTAGCAATAAAAACCATATCCTTACTTGTCGTTTCGCCTCATTTCCAATTAATGCATATTATTGTTCGTATTAAAACATTGATTACATTGGCTTAGCTTAATTAATTAGGATTTCTTAAACTTTAATCAATCTTTCGATGTTCTCCTTATCGGGAGTTTTCACTCTAACCCTTCGAGCCTCTAAAACCCGAGACTGCGATGATTAGATTTAGTTAAGCAAGAACGTAACCAGGATTAAGTGTTTAATTAATCATGTTTTGATTTATATTGCGACTTCGTGACTCGGGGCTTCAAAGGTATAGCTTCCGGGAGGAGTGTATGTTGATTCACGAAATCCCGAGATCGCGATGATGTGATCTATTTAAACTAGAAGATAAACCAGATTAAGTGTTTTAATTAACCAATATTTAAGTAATATCATGAATTCGTGACTCAAGGCTTCGAAAGTAAGTTTCTGGGAGAAAAACATGACGAGTTGCGAATTCCAGATAGAGCTTAACCATGGCTAAAACTATTTACCCCTAAGATTAACCCGGGTAACTAATGTAAGAGTCTCGTAGTTTCGGCTATCGGAGCTAAGACAGTAAGCCTTTTATGGCGAGCAGACACCGAGACGCGAAATCTCGATGATGTTTAACTATGGTTTAGAGTATCTTTACTCTCGGTACTGACCTGGGTAAACTTTTAAGGTCATTTCACAATTTCTCTCCTCGAGGCTCATAAATTATGTGATTTGTAACTCCCAACATGTGACATCCCATGGTATATAAAGTGGGAATTCATTTAAATGATTAAAAGGTCTTTCCTTAAGAGTATAATGACCATCGCTGCTTCATGTGATGAGATTTCTGAGATTTTGGGGAAAATAAAGAAAAAATAAAGACCAGCTTTTGACTTCAAGAATTAAGAATTAAAATTTGAAAAGTCTAAAAAAATGCGGCTCCAACATAGGCTCCAGCTAGGGATCCTGTTTTCTTACAAGACGGGAAGAATAGTAGACCATGTGCCTATATTGGGTAAATGGAGTCAATGGCTTTAATCCAGTGAAATTGTTCTTAGGAAAAGGATACAGAGGGAGAAAGAGACTTCATATTTTACTTGTGAAAGGCATTTCAAAACTCAAATACTTTTAAAACTTAGTTGTAGTCCCTTTCACGACTTTCTCCTTCTCGTTACTGAATTCAGGTCTGCATTAAGACAATCAAAACAGTTCTAGGAGACCCAACAGATCTTGTGGCTATTGGCTTGCATCAAAAGAAGAAAATTATACGTTTTTAATAGGGGAGCCCTGTCCGAACTTGGGATGTAGCTCGGATTTTGAAAAAATTGGTTACCAGAGTAGAGTGAAATTCACGTATAACAGCCTTACAGATATCTCAGATATTGCTTCACTACCAGCAAGCTTGTTCAGTATCATGGTGAATTTATCTATCCCACTTTACTGAATTTCCTTTCACCACTTCGAAAAATATTTATGTATTTAAATGCTGAGATGAGGGCAAGCATTTCTGAATTTCCTTTCACCATCTGTCCTATAATTTTCCTTTTAGAGTGAGAAGTGGGGGAAATCAGTTTGTATGAGGGATGATATCTGTGTAATATTTTGTATTGAAGGTCTGTCAACTTACTTTGATTACTCGGTACCAACCTTCCCTTAACTTTCACAACACCTTCGTTCGCAGGGAAAAATGAAAAATGAATACAAGGAGTTTTCTACTTGAGCAAGCCTCAATCCTTTGAAATTGTTGAAGAACTTAGAATATTCAGGATCAACCTACGCATAACTTTTTTTAGTAAAAGACTGAGGAGTTGTGAAGACCAACTTACTTTCCACAATCTGCTTTGAAGCTTTCATAGTTGAAAAGTAGTCTCGTCTCCCTATGTATGCAGACCCGGAAAGAAGTTTGGCTTTTTAGAAAGGTGAATATGAAAACAGAAAGAAGGGTAACGTATAGAGATCTGTAAACTGAAAAACATGGGTCAAAAAATAAAACTAACTCTTGAAAATCTTTTTTTGGAGATGCTTTACTTTGTGTGACTCATTTATTCCGTCTTACTCTTTTGTAAACGCCTAACCTTAGAATCTAGTATAAAGAAATGTTCTTTTATTTATTAGTTCAGACAATATTACCGTATCTTATGAGGTCATCTTGGTTTCCTTTGACAACCCTTTAATATGAAAATTTAGGAGATCTTACCTCAACCTTACAGTTTCATTTTCCTTCTAAAATATTGAAAATCTTTTCTATCACCTGTTTAAGAAATTTTATTTTCCGATACAAAACTTTTTGTTTACTCCTCCTGCTCGTTTTGTTTGCAGTCGAGATCCTGTAAAAAGGAAATATGAAGGGTATGAAGGATTTTTAAAAGGTGTTGACTGTAAAAATTCCGTATCTTTATTTCTACAAAACCATGGACCAAAATTATTATTGTTGAAAATATACTTACCAAAGGAAATTATGAAATGGAAAGAAAACAAACCGGTATATATAGGGGAAAATTATATATATATAAAGTTTTTTTTTTTGGCAACTGATTATTGCATATCATGCTTTAGATAACGTCCATTAATAGGAGTGTTGAGGATTTCATTGTCTAGATTTTCCAAAAGGAAATAATTTTTTCCTTTGGGAGTTGAGACTCGGAATGGCCCATACCAGATGTGATTGAATTTACCATGTTTCTTTGCTTATTCCCTCCTAGCATCCCACCTTAATACTAAATCACCTGGGAGGAATTATCTATCTTTTGGCTTACGGTCAAACAACTCTTTCATGTCATCTTGGTATTTCTGCAACCTTTCATCTACATCGACCATATGTTGTTGAACTTCAATTAGCTGATTTATCCTTCTAGTGAGATGATTTGGTTTTTCATTCTCATCTTTCCATAATTTCATCACGGGGAGCGCTAGATTTATCAACAATACAACATAAGTCCCGTACACCAATTGGAAAGGTGAGGTGCCGATAGATTTTTTTGTGCCTATCTCATTCGCCCATAAGGCATATTTCAAGTGTATGTGCCAAGATTTTTTATTATCGTCTAAGACTTTCTTAATTATATTTATCAGACTTTTGTTTGAAGACTCGGCTAGTCCATTTCCTTGGGGATAATAAGTCGTGGAATGACCGAGTACAATATTGTATTTCTGGCAGAAGTTGATCATAGCCATATATTTAAAATCCTGGGCATTATCTGCGACTATTTTTGGGGGGCAGTCGAATCTAGACAAAATGTTTCCTTCTAGGAAGTCTATTACCACCGAATCTGTTGCCCTTCTGGTTGGAATAGCTTCCACCCATTTAGTGAAGTAATATGTGGCAGTTAAGATCCATTTGTGTTGGGCACTATAATGGGGATTAATCTCGCCTATAAAATCTAGCCCCCATTGCTAAAAAGGGGCTTCCATATTGACCGAAACTAAAGGTAGTGCTGGGAGTTTATGTTTGCCTACGAATAATTGGAAAGGGTTACATGCCCGGACCTTAGCGTTGACGTCTGAGAAAAGCTTTGGCCAATAATACCCAGCCCTCAGGATCTTGTAATTTTTCTCTCTCCAAGCGTGATGTCCCACACATATTCCTTCGTGGAACTCATTTATGACCGTTTCTATTTCCGATTCGACTAAACAGACAAACAAGAATCCAAGTGGGTCTTTCCAATATAATTGATATTCAGAAATACAATACTTGACCACATGTAGTTTAAATGTCCTGGATTTGGATGGTGATAGTTCGCTTGGGAATTTTAGAGTGAGCAGGTAGGACACTACGTTCTGTACCAGTCTGATGATAAGAAATTCTCTTCAATCTTGGTTGGATTTGTTTGCTCATCGAGCTTGTTTATGTCTATGTCTTTTTCATATACATGTAGGCCATTTATACAGAGGGCTCTGAAATTCGATTCAGCTAAAAGTTTGGCCAGGCCTTGTCCCTTTACCAGTTTGGTTGGTTTGATTTCCAGGTCAAACTCTTGAATCTTGGCAAGCCATCGTCCTCTTTTTTCATCGTTTTCTGGTTGTACCAAAATATCTTTCACAGAACTGGTAGGTATGTATGCAATTATCATGAAGTGTAATACATATGTTTTGAATGCCTTCAACACTTTTACCATGGCGTATGCTTGCTTTTATATTATATCGCACGTAAGTTCTGCATCTCTAAGACTCTTTTTGAAAAAATAAATCGACTGGTCGAAACCTTCTTCATTTTTTTGGAGGATCACCGCAGCAAGCGTGTTTTCGGAGGAAAACGAGAAAATAAGAAATTCCTTTAGGTAATCGAGGCTTGCCAACACAGTTTCCTTGCTTATTACTTTCTTAACATGTGCGAATGACGCTTTGGCCTCTACTATCCAATTTAGGTTTTTGTTCTTCTTCAGCATACCTATGATCAATTTTACAATTTCAGCGAAGTTTGGGATAAATTTCCTTAAAAAAAAAAAAATTCCTAAGAATGATTGAATTTCTTTTACATTTCTAGGAATGTTTATAGTGTCTATCGCTTCAACTCTCTTAGGATCAATTTTAATTCCATCCCTAGACACAACATGGCCCAAAAGTTTACCTTCTTGCATGGCAAAGTGTGATTTCTTAGGACTTAAGGATAGACCAAACCTGCGGCATTTTTCAAATGTCTGCTTAAGATGTATCAAATGCTCTTCGTCCAATTTAGAGAAAACTGTCAAATCATCGAGATAGATGACCACAAACTTGTCTCTTTCATCGATGAACATGATGTCCATAGCACATTGGAAAGTGGCACCTGCATTCATTAAACTGAAAAGCATCTTATCATACATGAACGTACCCCAAGGGGTAGTTAAAGTTGTCTTTTCTTTATCTTGTTCATTCATGGAAATTTGATTATACCCGGAGAAACTGTCAATCATAGACATTCTGTTTGCTCCAACTACCTTTTCTAGAACATGATCCATTTTAGGCTGTGGGTAGTTGTCCTTGAGAAAAGACTTATTTAGTTTTCTAAAATTCACACACAGTCTAATTTCCCCACTCTTCTTTCTGACCAGGACAAGATTTTCCACCCATTCGAAATATCTTAGAGGTACTATTATTTTTGCATCTAAGATCTTTTTAACCTCCTTTTCAACCATAGGCAATAAAATGGGGTTGATCTGCCTAAGCTTTTGTCTAAAAGGTTTGACCCTAGGCTTTAGAGGTATCTTGTAATTGATTACGATCATGTTGTAGGTTCTTAGCTCATCGTAAGACCAGGTGAAAACATCTTTATATTGTCCGAGTAGGTCCTTATACTTGCCTTTCATTTCAGGAGGGAGGAGTTTAGATATTTTTACCATCCTGGATTTTCCTTTGGTCCCTATGTCACAGTCTTCCACTTTTTCTGGTTGGGGTTGTAAGGTGGATTTTACAGGCATGTCATTTTGATCAAACAGTCTTTCCAGATGGATAAATCCTTTAAGAATCTGATTATTTTTTAGGACCAGCATGCGATGATTTGCGATTTTTTTGTGGAACTCTTGAGGGTCCTCTCCCTCTTGCATGATCCATTTATGATCATTATGATTTTCTTGATCTATGTGAGTTTCATAAAAGTATTCTATTGCTTCAAGGAACTTCCTAATTTGTTCATCATCCTAAAAAACCTGCCAGTGTTGTATGTTGTTCAGGATGGATGGTCTGTGTCTTACCTCTATGTGATACTTCAATTTAAAAGTTGTAGGAGGAGTGAAAGTCGAGGATGATTTGGCTAATGCATCGGCCTATAAGTTTTCTGCATGCGGGATGAAGAGAACATTTACAGATGAGAAAAAGTTTTCAATTATATCCTAGGCACAATTTCTGTATGATCTTAATCTTGGGTGCTTGGCCTAGTATTGTCGATTTATTTGTTTGACTATCAACTCCATATCTTCATATACCTCTAGGTTTTTTATGTTTAGCTTCCTAGCATCCTCCAATCCTAGGACTAAGGCTTCATACTCACATACATTTTTAGTATAATCTATATCTCATTGAAGTCCATAAGAAAAAGGTCCAACAAAATTTTCTTCGGGTGCCACAAAAAATACTCCTGCACCAGCTCCTTCGCATGACAGAGCACTGTCAAATTTTTTTTTCCAGATACTAGTGCTACACATATCTCCGGTCATGTTTCCTGGCTCTTCTTGATCCATATCATTTTCCTCTGTGAAACTATATAAACCGTGGTTGAAGGACAAGATACAATTTCCTAAATCTTGATTTGCAATGTAAATAGGGAAATTGTTAGGATTTTGAGGATCGCTTACTGTATATTCTAACCTCATCTCTCTGTATAACTGGGTAAGTTGCCCACCAAACACAAGAATTGTGGTGTACGTCATATCCAGTTGAAGAGACCCCCCAAGCTTGTCTCCCCACGACCTAGACAACAATAAGCTGTACTTGGGGGGAATATCGACGATAACTACATCCATCAAAACGCTTTTAACTGGGACCTGTGCAAGGGTAACTACTAAATCCTTTATCATTTCCATGCACTTAACTCTTTTCAAATCAAAAGAGTAGATATATCCGTAAGGTCTGGTGATCTTGAGGACCAGTCTATCCATAATAATTTTAGGCATCACGTTATGCGAGGCCCCAGAGTCTAATATGTAGTTATGCAGTAGTCAATCATGGACATTTAAGGTGATGTAAAAGGGAGTAACAATGTCTCTGGATCCTTCAAAATGTGGACCAAAAGTGATACTGGGCTTATCATCTTCCAAATTTAAAACATCAGTTGGCTTTCTAGCTCCAAAATGCCTATCACTCTGGTAATCTACTTTCAATATACTGGGTTTTTCGCTAATTCTACCAGAGGAATTGGTATCTTAATTTTATTTATCTCATTTTCGAAACTAAAAACTCTGCTAACCTTGTCTGTTTCTCTGGTTGGAACTTCGAAATCCTTCTTCTCCAACTTATTTGTCTGAGCCGACTTATTACTCGTGATCTTGTTTAAAGGTGTATTTGTATCAGCTGCTTCGGTTTCCTCTGTTTGGGTCTCAACCTTCTTCACTTCAGGGTCTTGCGCATTTACCACTTTCACTTTGCTATTAGGTAACACGGTTTCTTCCAGGGTAGGCTCATAAGTTTGACCTTTTGGGAGAATTTTCTTAGGTTGAGTAGTTGAAAGGGGCTTGCTCTCAGGTCTCAAGTTGTACCTAGGCTGGACCTCAGCCATTATCATATCGGTCACTTCTTGATAGCTACAAAATTCAGTGCCATCTCTGTCTTCATCTTTAATAGACGATTGTTGAGTGTTCAGGGACTTTTCATAATCTTATTTAGTCAGGTAAGGTTGCGTGCATTCATCACCCAAGTTCATGACATCATCATCCCATTCTCTAAAATCTTGGTGATCATTCCCTCCTATAAAATTTTCATTCTTTAGGGGAGTTTTTTTTTCTGATCCTCATTTTTTATCTGTCTTTGTTGGTTTGGGGGATTGGAATTCCTCCTGAAATCCTTTTTGACAAAAGAATCGGCCTTGGCCTATTCCAGCTCCATCCTGGAAATCTTATTTGATAGTTCCATAATTACTCTGGACATATCATCTACTTTGTCATCTGTGTACCTATTAGACACTAACGGTCTCGCTTGTTCCCTAAAGTGTCTTGCTTCTCGGTTTCCCACTTCTACTTTAGCTTTCAACTTACCAGAAGCCATCATATTCGACTTAATATCTACATCATCATATTTCATTCGATTTAAGGTAGTTTCCCTTCTTTCCCTTAAAATAAGTGCAAAGTCTGGTTCAAAGGCTCCTGCGAAGGTTGCTTTGGCTGCGGGTTGGGACGGTTAAACCTTGGTTGGGATCTTGTTATACAGTTTGTTGAATATTTGAATAAAATCCATAACTGTTTCTGAATTTCTTTTTCTTAAAGACCCAAATTTGCTCAAATAATATAAGTGGTCCTTTCTTTCACCCCATTGTCTAAGGAAAGCATCTTTCAAGGCATCATAGGACAAGATAGATACTGCGGGTAGACTCCGAAACCAAGTACAGACCTGACCTTCGAAAGTTTGGATGAAAATCATCGAATACACATCGTCATGTTCGATACCTAGGATGTCTGCGAATTGATCAAAGAAGTTTATGTGTTCTGCCACGGTCAGATCTCCTTCCCTAGTAAATTTTGGCAAATTTTTATATAATTTTCGGGAAGGTCGTGTAGAGGAACGGGCAAGGCCAAAGGAGCATATCTCACTGCTACTTTAGCGAACACTCTGGGAGGGGGGATAGGCCCTTGACCTCCAGCTCCTCCTCCAGGAGCACCCCCACCTCCTCCTCCAACAACCCCTCCACCTCCTCCTCCAGTGGTTGCCATCGTTATTAGTGAAAAATGGAATGGTGTATTGTAAAGGGGGTTATGGAAAATAAAAAGTGAATCTTTAGTTTCTTCGTGAGCCAAAACATCCAAGGATGAGTGGTAAGGGATGCGAGGGCTTGGCTCCTCATATTTGCAATAGATGTAATCAAGGGAACCAACAGGCATGGAACCTGAGTGTGTAATATATTCTTTGATATTGGGTGAGGTCACGAAATTTAACTGAAGAGTTGGTGGTATATCAATTGCTGAAAAATTTTCTGTAGGGCTTTTTCCTTTGTGTAGAATGGAGGTTATCGGATGCATTTCACTTCTAACTTCAGAGCAGGTTGATGTTATATTCTTTGTGTCAAAAGGTGGACTGCATGAAGTTGAAGGTTCAGAAGGACTCTTGGTCTTCAGTTGTGGGTACTTATGCTGATAGACTGTGGCGGTTGGCTTAAGAGAGCCTCTTGCCTTTATAATATTCTCGGAATCAGTAACAGGTGTGATCTATTTACCATCCGGGTTTTGCCTGGTATTCCTTCGACTGAATGCCATCTTATTATTCATGGAGTCGCCAAGTGAAAAATTCGAAAGGCTTTAAAAGGTGCTCACTCTTTGTTCACTATCAAAGGTGAAACTTTCGATGGAAATTGTCATTTTCCCAGGGAAAAAGGTTTTGTAACTTCGGTCCCCGACAATGGCACCAAAAAGATGTTGTTCTAGAGTCTGTACTTAAGGCTTAGAAAGTATAGTGTCTAGGCATCTGAAAGTGAGTAAAGGGTAAAGAAGGAGGAAGCATCAACCTTCAGTAGAAGAAGCTAGGGTTGATTTCTAGGCTATCATTGTCTAACTTCCAACTATTCCTAGATGTTTATGTCCCTTTCAATCACAACCCATGAATGTTCGAGTTCTACCCAAGTAATGGTTGTTTTAAGAAAAGTATCGAAAAGGTTCAAGGCAATATGTTTTTGGTATGATAATCCAAGTTTGATATTAGGCTGTCTTGTCACAGGAACAATCATAGAGGAATAGAAAAATAAGAAAGACTTCAAATCTTTTTAGATGTTGTCTCGATTTCGGTCGTATAAAGGAGATTTTATAGCTCCGGTAGTGAAAATAGGGTGCAAACCAAAGGCCCTTTCCCATAACTAAGTTATATTTTAATAAATATGTATGAGGTGTAAGAAAACATTAAGTTGTCTATTATGTGAGGCTCCTATCAAGGGAGAATATCACCTGTAAATAGGAGAAGAAAAGATAAAGAAACAACCTGATGAAGCATAAAATATATAGAGAGATCTAAAGAGTTCACTGGTCTTGTACGTGCTGATAGCCGATACAGAGGAAAAATGGTAAACAATATAGAAAACTAAAAATGATCACTACAGTAGAAGTTTTACTAAGTTATAGTGAAACATTCATCAGATATATATACGAAATGAAATTGAATATGAAATACAAGGAAACAAACTCATAACACAGTCATGACGGAATCAAGAATCTTCGGATTTTCTTTATATTAATTCTCAAGGGAAAAAATCTCTATTACAATCGACCCAAAAAGGTCCAGCCCTTGTTCTTTCTTTCTATTGTATATTTATACAAATTTACATATGATGGAATCTCAATCGTTCCAGGGTCTTTGGTTACAGTAAGAACAAGATCAATCATTTCATTCTTTTATCTCTGTCTTTATTTGGTACCAGAAACCTGTCCCCTCGCATGCTCGGTATAGGCGACACATTTTTCCACCAATTAAGATATCAACCTGGAAGGTTCCGCTTGGAAATTGGCATCAAAAGTATAACAATCCTTTACCAATTGTGGAAACCTTTCTTCCATCTGTCGACCTTGGGCGCCGATAGCACATAATTGTACACTTGGTTTAATCAACCATTTATCTATTTGAACTATGTCTATCTATGTTATTTATGAGATTTCGGCTGAATCTCTTCCTTCATCCTTATTTATATTGAGCAATAACTTTTCTATATTAATTTGGCCTAGTGTCTCCACATTGCTTTCGCCATCGATGCCCAATAGACTTTTGTCTATAGAACCGAAAGTCTCTTGACAAATTTTCCTTACCTTCTTGGCTTATTGTTTGCCTTCTAATATGCTACGCTCCCATTCTTTCAGTAAAACATAGCCTCGGGTGTATTCCAGAATGGAAAACCCGGAACTATTTCTCGTCTCCCATTTTGTTGTGGCTACTACATCCTCTTGGAATGCCACTCGAGCCGCCGCCCCAGCTTACTTTTCTCTGAGAGACAAATTTTTGGATACTTGATCAATAAGTAAGAAATTTTTCTGAATAGTCTCCACCTTGGCAAGTAAGCTTCCCTGGGCTATAGAAACTCTGCTCCGAATTTCCATAGCTTGGGATTGAAATATCTCGATATTGATAGTGTGGCTTTTGACGAATTCTAACCTGGCTTGTAGTTTCTCTATCCAGTCTCTTTTCTAGCCTACCTGGATTTGATTGGTCTTAACCACCTACTCTGTTTGTTCAAGATTAGCTTTGAGCTGTTCGATTTCCTTTTTATTAGCTATCCTTGCTTGCTCTATTCCTGTATTCACCTAATTTTTGGTAGCTTCCTCCGCTCTGGCTAGTTTAGCTTCTAATGTTTTGATTAGGTGATTTTTTTGCTTCAACTGATTCTTCAAAACCTTGACTGAGTATTGGTTTGTCATAGCAAAACATCTCAATGTTCCTACTATTTCTGTCGCAAACTCTTCTTTCTTCATATCTTTCCCGTCGGTCAATACCTTAAATTTCTTGGCCGTTGATCCTTCTTGTTGATAGAGTTCTCTTTTTACCACAGCTTTTTTTTTTTTATCGAAAAAGAACTCATTTAGAGGAATCTCTTCCATAGTTGTGGATCTTAATTCTTCACCGAAAATCCAACCCCCATCTGTGTTCCCCTTAGTGGACTGTAGGGGGGTAATAGAGATGACGGGGTTTCCGATCTACTTAGATGATTCGCCCAGAGTGATAACTAGAGTCAGCTTTTTCAACATATTTGGAGTCTTTACTTCTTGTTTCGGGCCCCCAATTTGTTCTTTCTTGTCCTGGTGTTTTTCTTGGCCGGGTGCTGAATCTTTGGAGCCTTCGGCTTTTGTTTGCTGCACCTCTACGGTCGTTGGATTCTCACCCTGTAATACTGGGGGAAGGAAACTCCGTCGATGCTCTTGGAATTTTAAAACATCGACCCTCTCTTCGGGTGAAAGGGAATGTATCCAAGCCAAAACCTTGGCATAAGATCTTGTGCCTCAAAAAATGTCATCCTGGGGTGAATTCTCATGATCGAGTCTTCTAAGTCCACAACTGGCTAAGTGATTACTCACGACCCTGTGTGGATTGTGCTTCTTGAATTCGATATGAACCAATTTAATATATTCAAGAGATGTTGCCTCAGCTTTTGCATGCCCAAAATCTAACAAAGAATAGGTGTTCAAATGAATAGGGAACTGTGGCCATACCTTCTTCGAATACCCTTTAAGTTCTTTGCTTACACCACTGAGCACGGTTTTCCTGACAATCTTGCGACAAGCCATCCTATCAAGTATGAATAATGGTAGGGCATGTGAAGGAACAGAAGCACTGAAAACCATGAGGTATGAAAATTCTTCTTCTATGTACCAATCGACCACACTGCTCAAATTTACCGCGATGCTATCTGAGATCCTGGGTGGTGGGTGACTGAAGATAGTGACATGCATCGGTACCATTATGCAATTGAAAATTTCATATATGAAATCTAAAGCTTTGTCCTCCCAAAGCTTTGAATGGTAGACATGGATAGGCTCAGCCTCCAATGGAGCCCAACTCCAGCTTATTAATGGAAAAAGCATCATGAAACAAACGACGTCCATGATGTACTCAGACATAAAGAATGAAGTTGTTTTCCCGCTCACCCTCTACGTTTGATATTCTGTAACCCGACTAGTCAAACTATCACACAATAGTTTAGCCCAGTCGAAAGAACAACCTTCGACAACTGTATGTATTAGAGGCACCCACTGGAGGAAGAAATGTGTGGTGTCCTCTCTCCCTTATAATCTGCAGGTCATCATAGCTATGTATTTGAACTATGGTTCCAAAGAAGATATTAAATAGACACCATTACTATCCGCCCTGAACTTCGTAGGGTGTGAAACCCAATCCTTGATTAAATCATATAAGCTCTTGTCATATTGCACACATTCCTTCTGTTTAAAATCCTCCAGAAACTCGGCATTGTATGTGAAGTTTGACACGATTGGAAACTTGTACATAGCCTGTAATTGTTTTGGTCTAAAGGTCCCAATAGTGACCTTCTGCTCATTGATGATGGTTCTGGTCGGGATATCTATATGTTCTAATTCCCACCGGATCATATCGTTGTAAGGAAGCAGACGTGGCCTGGCTGCTACTTTATGCATTTCAGCTTGGACAATGATCTTGTATTTGGTGGCTAGGTCGACCTTCTCATTGTCACTGGAATCATCCAAACAATCTACCAATTCGGACTACAGAATCTATGAAATATATGTCCAAGTATTGACAGAGTTGACGCTTCGTGGTGAAGTATCAGAAACGTTATCCGAACCTTGTCCTAAAATCTCAGCACTTGCCTTGGACGCTTTTTGCGGGGCCATGATGGGGGATTCTGATTTAGCTCTACTACGATAAAAATATGTATACATACATAAATTAGTTTGCTGAGGAAAGTTTCTCTACATAAAATAGAAATGAGTTTTGTGACATTGAAGAAAAATATCTATATCTTCAACCATTTAAAACCTTGACATCCTTATGAACAGAACAGTCAAATCATTCTTAAAGATAGATTTAGAAATAAAAACCATATTCTTACTTGTCGCTTCAGCTCATTTCCAATTAATGCCATAAATTTCGACGGTTTGTAACGCAAGTTGGCGCAAGAAAAATTTAAAATTACCTCATAGACTGTGCATATTATTGTTCATATTAAAACACTGATTATGGTGGCTTAGCTTAATTAATTAGGCTTTCTTAAACTTTAATCAATCTTTCGATGTTCACCTTATCGAGAGTTTTCACTCTAACCCTTTGAGCCTCTAAAACCTGAGACTGTGATGATTAGATTTAGTTAAGCAAGAATGTAACCAGGATTAAGTGTTTAATTAATCATGTTTTCATTTCTATCGCGACATTGCGACTCGAGGCTTCGAAGGTATAGCTTCCGGGAGGAGCATATGTAGATTTGAAAAATCCTGAGATCGCGATGATGTGATCTATTTAAACTAGAAGATAAAACAGATTAAGTGTTTTAATTAACCGATATTTAAGTAATATCGCAGCTTCACGACTCGAGGCTTCGAAAGTAAGTTTCGGGGAGAAAAACATGCCAAGTTGTGAATTCCCGACAGAGCTTAACCATGGCTAAAACTATTTACCCCTAAGATTAACCCGGGTAGCTAATGCAAGAGTCTCACGGTTTCTGCTATCAGAGCTATGACGGTAAGTATTTTGTGGAGAGCATATGCTGAGATGCGAAATCCTGACAATGTTTAACTATGGCTTAGAGTATCTTTACTCTCGGTACTGGCCTGGGTAAACTTTTAAGGTCGATTTTCAATTTTGCTCCTCGGGGCTCGTAAATTATGTGATTTGTAACTCCCGACATGGGACATCCTGAGGTATATAAAGTGGGAATTCATGTAAATGATTAAAAGGTCTTTCCTTAAGACTATAATGACCATCGTTGCTTCGCGTGATGAGATTTTTGAGATTTTTGGGGAAAATAAAGAAAAAATAAAGACCAGCTTTCGACTTCGAGAATTAAGAATCAAAATTTGAAAAGGCTGAAAAAAGGTGGCTCCAACAGTGTACACAAGCTGAAGCATCACTTCATCCATCAATGTATACAATCAATTTGATTCTTTCAACTAAGCTTATGATATTACATGATCCCATAAAACCTACTTTTGTGAGTTCCAAAGTTAACCATCACACCAACTCCTCCAGTAAATCTTTTTGTTAGACATAAGTCTACAACTATTTCTTCTTCTATGTCCATAGATTCATAGCACACTCATGTTCCTCCATCTAACATTGATGCTTCAATTATGGACTTGGTGCATAGGTAAAGTTGGCCTGCTCCTTCATTTCCATCACTGTTTTAGTTCTTTGATTTTTTGAAGAGATCCTTAGAAACATGCCCAAGGGTCTGCAGTATCCTGCAAAGATAATGGATTGTGTTTGAATATTATTCCCATCACTCTTTTGGTGCTTTCACTTTTTGAAGATATCACTAGAAATGTTCCCAGGGGCCTGCCTTAGGTTGGTATCCTATAAAGATAATGGATTGTGTTTGAATCTGATTGTGTTAGAAATAAATGAATAAATGCAATTTTTGGTAGATTGTTATAGTATTATTAGTATATTTAAGGGTGTTAGAGTGTAGTAAAATAATTGATAGAGTCTATTAAAAAATTGATCCAATTTTTTAAGGGATCTCTCGATCTCTAAAAAACCCTATATATATGCATGTATATTTCCTTGTTCAATATATGAAATAAAGAATCATCTCTTTATGCATACAATTCCATTTTTTGAGTCATCTCTTTATTCATACAATTCCATTTGTTGTGTGTATTTAATTTCTCTTTTGGTATCATATCTTGGCATGAGAGTTTTAATGTGAGAAGTGTGTGTTTGTAACAATATTGTGAAAGATGTTGTGTTAGAAAAATTGCTAGTGCAGATAAAATTTTCTTATTTATTTTCCTACTCAGTCATGACAAATATAATGGATTCTTATTTAAATGAAGAAAATAAGTTAGATGGATTGAAGTATATAAATTGGAGGTTTAAGATGCATTTTTTGTTGAAGGATACAATGAATGGGAAATTGTGAGTGGAGTTGAAGCTAATTCAAATTTCCCTTGTAGATTGCCTCAATTCAATATTGGGAGAAAATTGAAACCAAAACAAAGTATTGAAAATGTTATAATATCATTCCTCGTATAAGGGAATGCAAGACATCAAGTGAGACATGATAATGCAAGACATCATGGGAGGCACTAACAAGTTTGTATAAATGATAGATAGTTATTGTAATATTAAATAGTATGTTATATGGATATTAATAGTACGTTGCATGGATATTAAGTATTTATAAAATCCTTGCACTAAGAGAGAACACCTCCATTTGATGAATTTACAAGGATCCTTATGCAAGAAGAAGAAATTAAGAAGAGTGTCTAGAAAAGATTTCAAATTTCAGAATTCAGAGTTCGGAGTTTGCTTCCATGGCCAAAGGCAAGAAACCATATAAATGAAATACATGGGTAAAGAAAAGGGAGAAAAAATTATCATGAAAATGTATCAAGGTGGGGTTTCATCAAAGACAACTACCAATGTGAGGAAGAATGGTATATGTAACTATTGTGGTAGGTTTGGACATTGATTACTACTGTAGGAAAAAAAAGTAAATAATGAATTCAAATATAATATAAAAATAAAACTTTGTTGATAGAGGAGAGGAAAGTGTTGATCTAAAAAACCCAAAGTTGTTTATTTAAAATGTATCCCTACTAGGATAAGTAGATGATTGTAAATAATGGTTCATAGATTCAAGAACATCTATTCATATGGCTTGTAATAGATATTGGTTTAAAACCTTTCATGAGATAACTAATGGTGTTAATATGTATATAGGTGATGATAAATTCAATAAAATAAAATGATATGGTGATGTATCTCTAAATTCGTAAAATGGTCACCCGGATGGGGTGCCACCTAGAATGAGGAGGGGGACAATTCGATTGGACAGGCCGAGGGAGTTATTATCCCAAGCCATCACCCCCACAACAATAACTCTCCATAGCTTACTGTTGATACTGAGAGGGGTGTAAATCAATATCAAGTACAATTTAAAACCTTTTTCAACTTATACTTAAACCATTCAATTCTATCCAATGAGAAATGAACAATAGTACAAGAGTTACACCTGTTGGAGCCGCCCTTGTTTTTCACCTCGCACAATTTTCAATTTTTGATACTTGAGATCTAAAGTTGTTTTTCTTTTCCTTCCGAAATATTAAAACTCTGAAATCTTATCGCCTGGATAGCAATGCTTTTTCACTTTCAAAAAAAAAAAAATCCATTTTCGCAAGTATGTTTGCTCTTTTGTTTTATTTCGGGATATCGCAAGCTGGATACTTCAATCTTTGAATTCACAAGTCCCGAGACGTGAAACTGTGAATTCATTTTTATTTTTTCACTCGAGACATTAACTAACGTAAAACCTTTAACTCAGAAGTATGTGTTATCGGGAGTTCGCACCTTGTCATTCGTCGAACCTGAGTTTTTGTTTTTACATCCCTGAGAGCCGAGAACATGATAAATTTTTTGATAACCTTGGTCAAAGATTAAAGGTAAAAAAATAACCACAGTTAAATTTGGTTCTCAGCACTTCGCCAATCGACACTTTATTTCATAAAGTTAAGATGTCCAAAACCCCGATCCACGAAGTTGCGACATGATTATAGCAAGATTAATTAGTAGCCTAATCTAAAATTGTCTTCCCATAATTTGAGCCTTAATTATCGCTGCATCGCGATATCGCGACTCGGCATATCATTCTCCCAAAAATCTGTCTTCAAAGTTCCGAGTCGCGATATAGCGAATAAATTAATTATATAATTAAGGATGCACCAAATCACAGTTACTATTAATTAAGCTAAAATCGGCACTCGCAGTCTCGCGAGTTGAAGAGTCAAAATGTTAAAAGGAAATTCACGATGCAGCGAATAGCGAGAAAATGATCTAAGTTGCTAAGATTTGATTTTTTAAATTTAAACGAGATACGTCTCGCATACCGAGGTTTGCACACTCCATGAGGTAACTACTTGCTCTCCATAACCCGACTGCCTGTCAAGCCACCGAACATTGATGACATTAATGAAAAATTAGGGTAAATCCATGAATAAATAAGATCAGATTTATGCAATAAATTTGTTTCTATTTGCGATTTGACAGACTTGTTTCAAATGGTACAGGGTTTTCAAATATATACGAGAGTTTCATTCTATTTTAAAAAATTTCTCATATCCGCACAGAGCTCACCTTTCTCTGAGTGAACTAATCTCTGCATGAAAACACAAGTTTCAGACATGGATCCAAGGAGAGAAGTGAAAGCGAATGTTGAGGTTGCAGCGCAGGGTTCAGAAAATGTCTCAGATACTTCACCTCACATTGGCGGCTCAGTACCCAGCTGGTCATTTGTTTCAGATATTCTGCAATCTGAATTGGTGAACTATTCAGACTCCGATGACAATGATAATGTAAAGGATGACCTGAACACTAAATACAAGACAGTTGTTCAGTCGGGAATGCACCTGGTTGCAACCAGACCACAGTTGCTCCCATACCACGACATGATCCGATGGGCATTGGATCACATAGACCTACCCACCAGGACTATCATAAGCGACCAACGGACCACAGTTGGAACTTTCAGGACAAACCATATCCAAACCATGTGCAAGCTCCCAACAACTGTTGAATACACATATAATGCTGAATTCCTGGAGGAATTCAAAAAGAAGGAGTGTGAACAATATGACAAAACCATGCCTGGTTTGATAAAAGATTGGGTTTCGCGCTCCGCGACATTCAGAGTGAATGACAAGGGCATGTATTCAATTGCTTCACTGGAGCCACATTATATGTATGTGGCAATGATGACATGCCAACTTTTTGGAAGAGAGGATACAACACATTTCTATATTGCGTGGGTACCTCTCATCTTTCGGGTAGCAGAAGGTTGCTCATTTAATTGGGCAAAGATACTCTCAGATAGTTTGTTCAACAGGGTCACAGAGTATCGGGAGTAAAAGGTGGCCGGGGGACCATCCGCATTCTTCATGTCTGCTTATATCATCGATGTGATATGATCCATGAAACCTTTCCCTTTGATGAATTGGGCTTGGAGTCCAACCCAAGAAAAAACTGTGCATGAATATCACGACAAACTGTGGGAAAATAAAGAAAATAAATTTATTTATGAGATTTTCAACTGGGTGATGGTGCCCCTGCACATCGCCATTTTTGGTCGTTCGCCACCTCGCATCTCGGATAGCATTGCTGCAAATCTGAAGGGTATCGCGGACTGGTACGTAGAAGCAGAGTTTTCCTATTTCAAAGTGTTCGGAGCTACTATTCCCCCATTTGCGCTACCACTATTTATTCCCAACAAGTTGTCCCGTCGCAAGATTTCCCGACAAACAGTGATTGGTGGAGTGAGTAAAGAGCTCAAAGCATCATCAAAGAAGGTATGGTCGTTTTTCCCTGTTCGGCTAAATTCTTATTCTTTATTAGATTTTGGACATGTTCATTCTGAGGCTGCAACTTTAGAAGACTTGAAATTGGTCTCTATTGAGTATAAAAAGCATGATCCTCAGAAAATTGTAAGCACCCATCTGTCAAATTGTGGGTTGAAGAATTTTGAACACGAGTGTTCACCCTCGAATGATATTTTTCGAGGCGCGAGGTCCTATGGGGAAGTGGTAGTTCGAATCAGATCTTTAGCACCCGAAGACATGGCCTCTGTTTTAAAGTTTCAGGAGCATAGAAAAAGATGTCTTCCCGTTGTGCTAGGAGGTTTGGGTCTTTCCAAGGATAAAGAGAAAGAAGCTGAAAGTTCTGAGGGCCAAACTTCTAACCCCAAAAAACGTCAGGAAGGGGAGCAAGAGAAGACTCTCGAGCAGGAGAAGAATCCTGAAACAGAAAAAGAGTCTACTGACCCACCCAAGGAACATAGTCCAGAGGTGGAAGTAAGAAACACAGACCCGCCAGAAACTCAGAATCCAGAGACTGAGACGAAGACCTCTGATCCTCCAAAGGAACAGGACTCACTCGACACACTAGGAAAGGCGGTGAAGCAAATCGGGGAACCCATTACTTCTGTCACCCCTTTACAATCAACGCAAGGAAATATAGGAGAAGGATGGATTTTTGGTGAAGAACTAAGGCCCATCAGAGCAGAAGAACTTCCTCCCAATGAGTTCTTCTTCGACAAAAAGAGAAAAGCAGTTGTGAAAAGGGAGTTCAACTAGGAGGAAGGATCAACTGCTAAAAAATTCAAAGTGATGAAAGATGGAAAAAACAAAAGGAGTGATGAATTCACCACAGATATAGCAGGAACGCTGGGAGCATATGTGTTGGTGAATCAATTCTCGGTCGGGATGTTGAAAAATCAGCTCAAGAGAAAGAATCACCCGATCAAGACTCTCGAAGCCCGAGTAGCTTCGGCCACAGAAAACGCTAAGAGTCAGGCGAGTGGAGAAATAGAACTGGCCCGATTGGCCAATAAAAAGGAAATAGAAGTCCTCAAAACCAAATTGGAACAAGCGAATTCAGTGATCCGAGATAGTCGGATACAGTCGGGTCAGCAGAGGAGTATGATCACAGAGCTGCAGGCTCAGTTAGAGGTCGCTGAAAGCAAGTTGATCGACATTGAGATTTTTAAATCCCAAGCGATCGATATTCGGAGCAAGATCTCTTCTGCGCAACAGAATCTGCTAGACAAAGTGGGAGAGATTCGAGAAGATTGTCTGTTAATTCATCGGATTTCTAAGAATCTGATTGTCAAAGAAAGGAATGCAGAGGCTGCTCGGGTCACCTTTCAAGAGGCAGTGATTACTACTAACAACAGATTTTCAGCAGGTTCTCCTAGACTCACCATCGCTGAACAAACTAGAGGTAATATTTTGTTAAAGGATTGGGAACATAATATTACCTTAAGCAAGGAACAGACCCAAAAAGTAACCCATTCATTAGAAGAAGCCTTCAATGCTATAGATGGTGAGCTGTTAGGAATGGAGAGTGGAGGTGACTCAGAGATGTTGAGGCAAATGAATGTAGCTCATATTTCCCTCGACATGAAAAAGAAGAATGAAAGAGATTCAGTGGAAATCTCTAAAATGGACAAGGCAGACATGGCTCAAGTTGACAAACATTTGATTCAACCTAGCGCACAACTTAGCACCCTTGACATACTTAATGCACAAATGGGTGATAAACTTCCACAGTTAGCCCGAGAGTGTTATTTTACTAAGGCCAACTGTCAAGCGGAGCCTTCACAGCTTGTATCCCATTTTGTGGACAAATGTATCATGTACACCGAATCCATGCAAAGACAAGCACCTAGCACCTTTTGAAAATAGAATAGGAGAGATGGATGGATTTCTCTCCTCCTAGCTGCCAATCGGAACCTTCACAAGCTTGTATCCCAGTTTGAGGAAAAATGTATCATGTACACTGAATCCATGCAAAGACAAGAATCTGGCACTTTTTGAAAATGGAGTAGGAGAGGTGGACTGGTTTCTCTCCTCTCAATTGTAACTTCATTTATGAAATCGTTGAGTTTCTAGCCA
Source organism: Picea mariana (assembly GCA_032191745.1). NCBI lineage: Eukaryota > Viridiplantae > Streptophyta > Pinopsida > Pinales > Pinaceae > Picea > Picea mariana. The sequence goes on from JASDQU010508215.1 coordinate 27,507, forward strand.
AAACTTTTGATAAATACATGAAAAAAAGAAGAACACGAGGCTGGACCTTTTTGGTAGTGATTGTAATAGAATTTTTGCATTCAAGAAGTTAATACAAGCAAATTTGAAGATTCCCGATTCTGTCACGACTGTGTTACAAGTTTGTTTCGTTATGTTTCTTGTTTCATTTCATTTAACTCTTCATAATTGATATGTATCACTATAATTTAGTACAACCACTACTATAGTGAAGGGATTTCATCTTTCTGTAATTGTTTCTTGTCTTTCCTCTGCACCAGCTATCAGCGGGTGTAAGACCAATCTGCATTTACAAAATTTTATATTTATTTACACTATGTCAATTATTTCTATGTCAATTTCTTCTTCTGTGTATGTGTGAGTTTTCTATTGACAGGAACCTTACATTATCTAAAAATAAATGTTTTTCTCTCATTCCACATATTTACTAAAAAATAATACAGTTACGGGAAAGGGCCTTCAGTTTGCATTCCTATTTTGTTCTTCATGAAAAAATTTCTCTTATTTCGACCGAATTGAAACAACGTTGAAATCTCCCTTTAAATTATTTCCATGCTGGTACTGTTCCTCAATGACTGTCCCTGTAGCAACTCAACCTAATATTCAAATCGGACTATCTAATCAAATACATATCGCTTTAAATCTTTTTGACATGATCCTTAAAACTGCGAATACTCATGAGGAATTAGAACATTCATGGGCAGCCATTGAACAAGATATTGCTACCCAGGAACAGTTGGAAGCTAGACAGCGAGAACGTAGAAACCCTCATTAGTTTCCTACACCGAAGGTTAGCGTAATCCTTGTATAAATATTTAACATACTTTCAGATGCCTTGACACTGTACTTTTAAGCCTTAAGTACAGACTCAGGAACAACATTGGTGCCGTTGCCGGGGAACGAAGTTACGAAATCTTTTCCCTGGGAAAACGACAAACTATTTCATTGATACTGTTACTCTTTGATAGTGAACATAGAGTGCACACCGTTTTAAGTATTGTTTAAATCTTTCACTTGGCGACTCCACTGAAACACAAATTGGCGTCTGGTAGAAAGCATACCAGACAGAACCCAGGTGGAAAGCTGATTACGCCTGTTAATAATCCTGAAATTTTTTTAAGAGAGAGAGGCTTGTTTGAGACAACCACTTCAGTTAATAAACCCAAAAACCCACTTTTAAAGAATAAATGACCTTTAGAACCTCCTACTTCTGGAAGCCCTCTGTCTAATACCAAAGATATGGAAACAAACTACTCAGAATTTAGGAGTGAGCCACATCAGACTTTCCCATCTATAAACAAGGGTAAAGGTCCTTTAGAAAGATCGTTATCGTTTGAACTACCAACCTTTCTTCAGTAGAACTTACCAGTTTCGCCTGATTCAAAAAAGTGTGTTACCCCCTCATTTCCTACTCTCAAGTGGATGGTAGGCGTCGGAGGAGGAGGTAATGTCCCTCCTCCTAGATTATTTGCAAAAGTAGCAGTGAGATATGCTCCCCTGGTTTTACTTGTTCCCCTCCATGATTTACCTGACAACTACATCAAAAATCTTCCTAAGTTCACTGGGGAGGGAGATCTGACCGCAGCCGAGAATATAAACTTCTTTGACTAGTTTGCAGACATCTGTGGTATTGAGCACGAGGATGTCTATTCGAGACTACTTGTCCAGACCTTCGAAGGACAGGTCCGAACTTGGTTTCGGAGTCTTCCTGTAGCTTCTATTTGGACATATGACGCCTTGGAATATGCTTTCCTCAGACAATGGGGAGAGTGAAAGGATCACTTGTATTACCTTACCGAGTTTGGTTCCCTAAAGAAAAAGAACTCAGAAACCGTTATGGAATTTATTCTGAGATTTAACAAACTTTATAATAAAATTCCAATTGCTATTAAACCTTCCAAACCCTCAGCCAAAGTAACTTTTGCGGGAGCTTTCGAACCTGATTGTGCATTGCTTTTGCGAGAAAGAAGAGGAGCCACCCTGAATAGAATGCAAGATGATGCTGTTGAAATAGAATCTAATATGATGGCTTCAGGTAAGTTAAAGGATAAAATAGAAATAATCAACCATGAAAATAGACGTTATAGGGAACCAGTGGGTCCTTCCGGGTCAAATAGATACATTGACGACAGAGTAGATGATATGGCCCGAGTAATTAAATAACTGTCTAACAAAATATCTAGGATGGAGTTGGATCAGGCTAAAGCTGATTCTTCTAACAAAAAGGACTTTAGGAGAAACCCAAATCCTCAAAATCAACAGAGGCAAATAAAGAATGAAGATCAAAAAATACAAGCTCCACTAAAAAACAAAAATTTTATAGGAGCAAATGACCTCCAAGATTTTGGAGATTCGGAAGATGAAGTAGCATGTTTTAGTGATGAATGTTCACAGTCATTTTTGACCAGAGAAGACTATGACAAGTCTTCAAATACCCCTCAACTGTCTAATGAAGAGGAAGAAGATGATCATACTGACCTCCACGTATCTCAACCAGAAACAGAAATGATAGCGGTTGATTTTCACCCAAATACAATCTGAGATCTAAAAATAAGCCTACCTCAACTGACCAACCTAAGAGAATCCTGCAAAGGGGTCAACCTCATGAACCTCCTTTGGAAGAGACATTGTTACCCAGCAATAAAGTACAGATAGCAAAGACTCAAGAGTTTGAGGTGAAAAAAACTGAAACCCAAACAAAGGAAACAAGACCGATAGATAATGTTACATCTTCGACTAAGGTCATGAGTGATACAGTGATCCAGACAAACAAGTCGGAAGAAAAAAGCTCGGAAGTCTTAACCAAAGAAACAGACAAGGAAAATACATCTTACAATTTTGAAAATGAATTAAATAAAATTAAGATACCGATTCCTTTGGTAGAATTAGCAAAAACCCCCACTTATCGGAAGCAAATTGCCAAAGTAATGGGTGTTTATGAGCCAGAAAGTCACTCTGATGTTATCAACCTAGAAGACGACAGACCTAACATCACCTTTGGTCCTCATTTTGAGGAATCCAAGGACAACGTCACTCCTTTCTATATCACCCTGAATATACATGAACAGTTACTGCATAACTGCATGTTAGACTCCGGGGCTTCACATAATGTTATGCCCAAAGTTATAATGGAGAGGCTAGGGCTCCATATCACTAGACCCTATGGAAACCTATACTCATCTGATTCAAGAAAGGTTAAATGTATGGGAATGATAAAAGATCTGGTAGTTACTCTGGCTCAGGTCCCGGTCAAGAGTATCCTGATGGATGTGGTTATCGCAGATATTCCCCCCAAATATGGTATTCTGTTATCCAAATCATGGGGAGCCAAGTTGGGGGGATCTCTACAATTGGACATGTCATATGCCACAATCCCAATCTTCGGTGGTCAGTTTACCCATTTGTACCGAGAAACAAGATTAGCGTATACTGTCAGTGATCCTCAGAACCCAAATAACTTTCCCATTTACGTTGCAGACCAAGATCTAGGGAATTGCATATTGTCTTTTGATGATGGTTTAGATGGGTGTCCAAAAGAATTTGATATGAAGCAGAAAGAGCTTAGCCCATTGACTGAAGAACTATGCAAAAATGGTATCTGGAAAATGTACTTCAATGGCGCTTCGTTTTCTGAAGGAGCTGGTGTTGGCATACTTTTGGTAGCACCTGAAGGTAAGTTTATTGTTCCTTTCTCATATCGTTTACAGTGGTACATAGATTACACCAATAACGTATGTGAGTATGAAGCCTTAATCTTAGGTTTAGAGGCTGCAAAGAAGTTAAACATAAAAAACTTGGAGGTTTACGGTGATGCTGAATTGATGGTAAGACAAGTAAACCGACAATACCTAGCCAAACATCCCAGACTAAGAGCATACATAAATTGTGCTTGGGATTTGATGGAGAATTTTTTCTCATCTATAAAAGTCCATTTTATTCCTCGCACAGAGAATCTGCATGCTGACGCTTTGGCTAAAGCAACCTCAACCTTTTCTCCTCCCACGAACGTTAAACTGAAATATCATATTGAAATCATATATAAACCCTCTATACCCGACAATGTCAGACACTGGCATATATTTGAAGATGATGAACAAATTCAGAATTTTCTTATGGCAATAGGTGAATTCTCTGAAACTCACCCAGACCAAGAAAACCAAAATGACCCGATGTGGATTATGCTAGAGGGTGAAGATCCTGAAACCTTTCGAGAAAAAATAGAGGACCATCACATGTTGGTCCTTAAAAACAACTAGATCTCGAAAGGCTTAATTCCTTTAGAAAGACTCTTCGATTAGAAAAACATACCTGTGAAATCCACTTTGCAGCCCCAACCAGAAGAAGTGGAGGACTGCGACATAGGAACTGAAAAAGATTCCAGGATAGTAAAGATATCTAAATTCCTCCCTCCTAAGGTAAAAGACCAGTACAGAGACCTACTCAGACAGTATAAAGATGTTTTTGCCTGGTCCTATGATGAGCTTCAAACATATGATACTTCTATAATTGAGCACAAGATACCTTTGAAGCCTGGAGTCAAGCCTTTTAGGCAAAAGCTCAGGCCGTTTAACCCCATTTTGTTGTTCATTATTGAAAAGGAATTTAAGAAGCTTTAGATGTGAAAATAATTGTACCTTTAAGGTACTCAGACTGGGTGGCAAATTTGGTCCCTATCAGAATAAAAAATGGAGAAATCATACTGTGTGTGGATTTCCGGAACTTGAACAGGTCCTCTCTTAAGGATAATTATCTTCTTCCCAAAATGGACCACGTCCTAGAAAGGCTAGTTGGAGCAAATCGAAGGTCTATGATAGATGGGTTTTCTGGGTACAACCAAATCCCCATGAACGAGCAAGACAGAGAAAAAATTGCTTTCACCACACCCTGGGGTACATTCATGTATGATAAAATGACTTTTGGTTTGATGAATGCAGGGGATACCTTCCAGCATGCTATGGACATCGCTTTCGTCGGAGAAAGAGACAAGTTCATAGTAATCTACCTTGACGATTTGACGGTTTTTTCTAAAACTGATGAAGAACATTTGATCCATTTAAAATAGACTTTTGAAAAATGCTACAGGTATGGCCTATCTTTGAACCCAAAGAAATCACATTTCGCTATGCAGGAAGGTAAGCTTCTGGGGCATATCGTATTTAAAGATGGGATCAGGATCGATCCTAAGAGGATTGAAGCAATACAAACTATCAATATTCCTAGAAACGTTAAAGAAATTCAATCTTTCTTAGGTACAATAAATTTTTTACGAAGGTTTATACCAAATTTTACTGAGATTGTCAAATTGATCACAGGAATGCTGAAGAAAGATAGCAGAGTAAATTGGACGACCAAGGCTAAAGTGTCATTTGAGCATATTAAAAAATTCATCATCGAGGCACCTATGTTAACAAGCCTAGATTACTTGAAAGATTTCCTCATCTTCTCATTCGCTTCTGAACATACTATCGCCGCGGTGTTGCTGCAAAAAGATGATGAAGGCTTTGAACGCCCGATCGCGTTTTCTAGCAAGAGCCTTAGAGACGCCAAACTAAAATATGATATAATAGAAAAACAGGCGTACGCAATGGTGAAAGCGCTAAAAGCATTCAAAACTTACATTCTGCATTCAAAAATTATTGCGTACGTGTCAACCAGTGTTGTGAAGGATATATTGGTACATCCAGATAGTGATGGAAAACGAGGGCGCTGGCTCGCTAAAATAAAAGAATTTGATCTATAAATCAAGCCTACTAAATTGATAAAGGGAAAGGGTCTGGCCAAACTCTTGGCTGAGTCGAACCTTAGAGCTCTTGACATCAATTTCCTACAAGGGAAAGATGGAGACACACATTTGCAAGAGCTGGATGACCAGACATATCCAAGCAAGGTTGAAGAATAATTCATGTCGTCAGACTGGTATAAAGATATAGTTTTCTATTTGTTAAACCTGAAATGTCCAAATGGACTAACACCAGCCAAATACAGAACTTTAAAACTCCATGCTATAAAATATTGCATCTCCAAAAATCAATTATATTGGAAGGATCCACTCGGGTTCTTACTGGTCTATCTGGTTGAGTCGGAAACTCCACGGGGTATAAAATAATTTCATGAAGGAATCTGTGGAGGACACCATGCATGGAGAGACACAGCCTACAAGATCTTGAGTGCCGGATACTATTGGCCGAAACTATTTTCGGATGTCAACGCCAAAATACGTGCCTGTTACTCGTGTCAAATATTCGCTGGTAAGCAGAAACTCCCTGCACTACCACTCGTTCCAGTCAAAACTGAAGCCCCATTTCAACAATGGGGATTAGACTTCATAGGGGAAATTAATCCCCATTCCAGTGCTCAACATAAATGGATCTTAACAGCCACATACTATTTTACAAAGTGGGTGGAAGCAATTCCAACCAAAAGGGCAACAAACTTGGTGGTGATCGACTTCTTGGAAGATAACATCTTGTCAAGATTCGGGTGTCCCCGAAAGATTGTTACCGACAATGCCTAGGCCTTCAAGTCCATGACTATGATCGACTTCTGCCAGAAGTACAGTATCATTCTCGGCCATTCCACTGCTTATTACCCTCAAGGAAATGGGCTGGCTGAATCATCTAACAAGAGCCTGGTAAACGTAATAAAAAAAGTACTGAATGAAAACAAGAGGTCCCGGCATGTACATTTGAAGTACACATTGTGGGCAAACCGCATCATCTCTAAAAGGTCTATCAACATTTCACTGTTTCAGATGGTATATGGGACCAAGGTGGTTCTGCCTATAAACTTAGCATTGCTAGTGATGAAATTATGGCAGGATCAAAATGAAGAACCCAATCATGTAATCAGAAGAATTAACCAACGAAATGAGGTTCAATAGCTCAGAGTGGAGGTTGATGAGAAAATGCAGAAATACCAGGACGATATGAAAGCATTGTTCGATCTTAAGGCAAAGGACAGAAAATTCCTCCCAAGTGACTTGGTGTTAAGATGGGATACGAGAAGGGAGGAAGCCGCGAAGCATGGCAAATTTGACCACCTTTGGTATGGACCATTCAGGGTCTCGGCTCCAGAAGGAAAGAATTCCTTTCTCATGGAAAATATTGATGGAGAAGTTCTCAGCACCCCTGTCAATGGGCGGTATCTAAAGCACTACATGATGTGACAGTCGTCGGATAAAAAGGAAATAAAATGAAATAAAAAGAATTATATGTATATATTTGTAAATAAATAAATCTTATTATGAGTTTTTGTACATATTTATGTTTTCATTCAAACATTTACTTTTAATTTTTGGTTTTCGTTCCTAAACTCTCAACACATTTTCAATAAAATTTGTATTTGTTGTTGCAGGATTCCAGTTGCAGACGAAACTAGCTAAAAAAATAATATGCAGGTCGGTGTTGGGAATAGAACGACATAAAACAGGTGATACATAAGATAATTCATAGTCCACAAAGAAATTGAAAGAAAAGACAGAGGTAAGTTTTCTCAATACACATGTCATGAAAGGTTGTTTTAGCAATCTAAGGTACTATTGTTCAAATTGCAATATAAAATGTTAGATAACAAGATTATTTTTGTCTTCATAATCCTCAAACTAAATAATTCGAATGAATATATTAAACCCAAAAAAAACAGTCAGTCATAATTTTTGTTCCTAAATATATCCGAAAACCAGTCCCGAACTGTTGTGACCTTTTGTATATTAAGCCATTGAATTGCTGCCTTGTTTTCTGTCTATATTTGGTCCTAAATTTTAGCGAGTCACTACCTTCCCAAGTCTTTGTGAAGAGATAAAGGTTTTTCATTTTAAACCTCAGCGATTCTGAAGCAGATCTTAATGAGAAAGCTGGTCTTCACAACTACTCGTTCCTAGGTTTTTCGATAGCGTCAAAAAAATCAAAGCTTGCTTGAACGAGATGTTCCTTAAAATTTTATTATTCTCCCCTATCTCCCTAAGAACTAAAGGTCTTGTGAGGTTCAAAGGAAGGTTGATACCAAGTAATCAAAATAAGTGGACAGACCTCTGATAAAAAATATTACACAGATCTCAACCCTGATAAAAAATGATTACTCCCATCTTCGTGTTTTAAAAATAAATACTAAGACAGGTGGTGAAAGGAAATTTAGAAATGATTGCCCCCACCTAGTCCATTAAGACGATGAAAGGAAATTCAGAAATGATTTCCCTCATCTTAGCGTTTAAACGCATAAATATTTTCCAAAGTGGTGAAAAGAAATTCAGTAAAAAAGGGGCTAGACAACTTCACCGGGGTACTGAACAGGCTCGCTGGCAGTGAAGCAATGTCTGAGATATATGTAAGGCTATTACACATAAATATCAATCTACTCCGGTGACCAACACTTTCTGAAATCCTGATCATTTCCCCAAATTCCGATGGGACTTCCCTATTTAAAATTGTATAATAACATTCTTTTAATGCAAGCTGAGAATCGTAAGATTTGTTGAATATCCTAGGGTCGTTTTGACTGTCTTAAAACGTCCCCAAAGTTAGTAGTGAGAAAGGGAAAGTTGTGAAAGTGACTTCAGCTGTGTTTGGAAAAAGTATCTGAGTTCGAAAAAATTTCTGGGGTACCAAGCGAAGATTTCCTCCCCCTTTCTATCTTTTTCCTTGAATTTTTCTATTAATTTTAGCCTATGACTCCATTTACCCAATATTGGCACCTGGTCTACGGTTCTTCCTGCCTCACAGGGAAGCGGGATCCCTAGTTGGAGCTTCCCTTGTTTTTCACCTCGCACAATTTTCAATTTTTGATACTTGAGATCTAAAGTTGTTTTTCTTTTCCTTCCGAAATCTTAAAACTCTGAAATCTTGTCGCCTAGATAGCAATGCTTTTTCACTTTCAAAAAAAAAATCCATTTTCGCAAGTATGTTTTCTCTTTTGTTTTATTTCGGGATATCGCAAGCCAGATACTTCAATCTTTGAATTCAAAAGTCCCGAGACGCGAAACTGCGAATTCGTTTTTATTTTTTCGCTTGAGACATTAACTAAGGTAAAACTTTTAACTCAGGAGTATGCATTATCGGGAGTTCGCACCTCATCATTCATCGAACCTGAGTTTTTATTTTTACAGCCCTAAGAGCCGAGAACACGATAACTTTTGTGATAACCTTGGTCAAAGTTTAAAGGTAAAAAACTAACCACGGTTAAATTTGGTTCTCGACACTTCGTCAATTGACACTTTCTTTCATAAAGTTAAGATGTCCAAAACACCGATCCACGAAGTTGCGACATGATTATAGAAAGATTAATTAGTAGCCTAATCTAAAATTGTCTTCCCATAATTTGAGCCTTAATTATCGCTGCATCGCGATATCGCGATTCGACATATCATTCTCCCAAAAATCTGTCTTCAAAGTTCCGAGTCGCGATATAGCGAATAAATTAATTATATAATTAAGGATGCACCAAATCACAGTTACTATAGTTTAAGCTAAAATCGGCACTCAAAGTCTCACGAGTTGAAGAGTCAAAATGTTAAAAGGAAATTCACGATGCGGCGAACAGTGAGAAAATGGTTTAAGTTGCTAAGATTTTATTTTTTTAATTTAAACGAGATACGTCCCGCATACTGAGGCTTGCACACTCCATGAGGTAACTACTTTCTCTCCATAACCTGACTACCTGTCAAGCCGCCAAACATTGATGACATTAATGAAAAATTAGGGTAAATCCACGAATAAATAAGATCAGATTTATGTAATAAATTTGTTTCTATTTGTGATTTGACAGACTTGTTTCGAATGGTACAGGGTTTTCAAATATATACGAGAGTTTCATTCTATTTTAAAACATTTCTCATATCCGCACAGAGATCACCTTTCTCTGAGTGAACTAATCTCTGCATGTATACACAGGTCTATCGCAGAAGAACGAAAACACAAGTTTCAGACATGGCTCCAAGGAGAGCAGCGAAAGTGAATGTCAAGGTTGCAACGCAGGGTTCAGACAACGTCTCAGATACTTCACCTCGGACTGGCGGCTCAGTACCCAGCTGGTCGTTTTTTTCAGATATTCTGCAATCTGAATTGGTGAACTATTCAGACTCCGATGACAATGATAATGTAAAGGACAACCTGAACACTAAATACAAGACAGTTGTTCAGTCGGGAATGCACCTGGTTGCAACCAGACCACGGTTGCTCCCATACTACGACACGATCCAATGGGCATTGGATCACATAGACCTACCCACCAGGACTATCATAAGCAACCAACGGACCACAGTCAGAACTTTCAAACCAGACCATATCCAAACCATGTACAAGCTCCCAGCAACTGCTGAATACACGTATAATGCTGAATTCCTAGAGGAATTCAAAAAGAAGGACTGCGAACAATATGACAAAACCATGCCTGGTTTGATAAAAGATTGGGTTTCGCACTCTGTGACATTTAGAGCGAATGACAAGGGCGTGTATTCAATTGCTTCACTGGAGACACATTATATGTATGTGGAAATGATGACATGCCGACTTTTCGGAAGAGAGGATACAACACATTTCTATATTGCGTGGGTACCTCTCATCTTTCGGGTAGCGGAAGGTTGCTCATTTAATTGGGAAAATATATCTCGGATAGTTTGTTCAACAGGGTCATAGAGTATCGGGAGCAAAAGGCAGCCAAGGGACCATCCACATTCTTCATGTCTACGTATATCATGGACGCGATATGCTCCATGACACCTTTCTGTTTGATGAATTGGGGTTGGAGTCCAACCCAAAAAAAAACTGTGCATGAATATCACGACAAACTGTGGGAAAATAAAGAAAATAAATTTATTTATGAGATTTTCAACTGGGTGATGGTGCCCCTGCACATCACCATTTTTGGTCGTTCGCCACCTCACATCTCGGATAGCATTGTTGCAAATCTGAAGGGTATCACGGACTTGTACGTAGAAGCAGAGTTTTCCTATTTTAGAGTGTTCAGAGCTATTGTTCCCCCGTTTGCGCTACCACTATTTATTCCCGACAAGCTGGCCTGTCACAATATTGCCCGACAAACAGTGATTGGCGGAGTGAGTAAAGAGATCAAAGCATCATCAAAGAAGGTATGGTCATTTTTCCCCGTTCGGCTAAATTCTTATTCTTTATTAGATTTTGGACATGCTAAGGCTGAGGCTGCAACTTTAGAAGACTTGAGTTTGGTCTCTATTGAGTATAAAAAGCATGATCCTCAGAAAATTGTAAGCGCCCATCTGTCAAATTGTGGGTTGAAGAATTTTGAACACGAGTGTTCACCCTCGGATGATATTTTTCGAGGGGCGAGGTCCTATGGGGAAGTGCTAGTTTGAATCAAATCTTTAGCACCTAAAGACATGGCCTTTGTTTTAAAGTTTCAGGAGCATAGAAAAAGATGTCTCCCCGTTGTGCTAGGAGGTTTGGGTCTTTCCAAGGATAAAGAGAAGGAAGCTGAAAGTTCTGAGGGCCAAACTTCTAACCCCGAAAAATGTCAGGAAGGGGAGCAAGAGAAGACTCCCAAGTAGGAGAAGAATCCTGAAACAGAAAAAGAGTCTACTGACCCACCCAAAGAACATAGTCCAGAGGTGGAAGTAAGAAACACAGACCCGCCAGAAACTCAGAATCCAGAGACTGAGACGAAGACCTCTGATCCTCCGAAGGAAAAGGACTCACTCAACACACCAGAAAAAGCGGTGAAGCAAATCGGGGAACCCATCACTTCTGTCACCCCTTTACAATCAACGCAAGGAAATATAGGAGAAGGATGGATTTTCGGTGAATAACTAAGGGCCATCAGAGCATAAGAACTTCCTCCCAATGAGTTATTCTTCGACAAAAAGAGAAAAGAAGTTGTGAAAAGGGAGTTCAACCTGGAGGAAGGATCAACTGCTAAAAAATTCAAAGTGATGACAGATGGAAAAAACAAAAGGAGTAATGAATTAACCACAGAGATAGCAGGAACGCTCGGAGCGTATGCGTCGACGAATCAATTCTCGGTCAGGATGTTGAAAAATCAGCTCAAGAGAAACAATCGCTTGATCAAGACTCTCGAAGACCGAGAAGCTTCAACCACAGAAAATGCTAAGAGTCAGGTGAGTGGAGAAATAGAACTGGCCCGATTGGCCGATAAAAAGGAAATAAAAGTCCTCAAAACCAAATTGGAACAAGTGAATTCAGTGATCCGAGATGGTCGGATACAGTCGGGTCAGCAGAGCAGTATGATCATAGAGATGCAGGCTCAATTAGAGGTCGCTGAAAGCAAGTTGATCAACATCGATATTTTTAAATCCAGAGCGATCGATATTCGGAGCAGGATCTCTTCTGCGCAACAAAATCTGCTAGACAAAGTGGGAGAGATTCAAGAAGATTGCCTGTTAATGCATCATATTTTTGAAAATCTTATTGTCAAAGAAAGGAATGCAGAGGCTACTCGGGTCGTCTTTCAAGAGGCAGTGATTACTACTAGCAACAGATTTTCAGCAGGTTCTCCCGGACTCACCATCGCTGAACAAACTAGAGGTAATATTTTGTTAAAGGATTGGGAACATAATATTACCTTAAGCAAGGAACAGACCCAAAAATTAACCCATTCATTAGAAGAATCCTTCAATGCTATAGATGGTGAGATGTTAGGAATGGAGAGTGGAGGTGACTCAGAGACGTTGAGGCAAATGAATGTAGCTCATATTTCCCTCGACATGAAAGAGAAGAATGAAAGAGATTCGACGGAAATCTCTAAAATGGACAGGGCAGACGTGTCTCAAGTTGACAAACATTTGATTCAACCTAGCGCACAACTCAATGCCCTTGACATCATTAATGCACAAATGGGTGATAAACTTCCACAGTTAGCCCGAGAGTGCTATTTTACCGAGGCCAGCTGTCAAGTGGAGCCTTCGCAGCTTGTATCCCAGTTTGTGGACAAATGTATCATGTACACCGAATCCATGCAAATAAAAGCACCTGGCACCTTTTGAAAATAGAATAGGAGAGAGGGAGGGATTTCGCTCCTCCCAGCTGCCAGGTGGAACCTTCACAAGCTTGTATCCCAGTTTGAGGACAAATGTATCATGTACACCAAATCCATGCAAAGACAAGCATCCGACACTTTTTGAAAATGGAGTAGGAGAGGTGGAGTGATTTCGCTCCTCTCAATTGTAATTGCATTTATGAAACCGTTGAGTTTCTAGCCAAAAATTTTGATAAATACAGGAAAAAAAGAAGAACAGGAGGCTGGACCTTTTTGGTAGTGATTGTAATAGAATTTTTGCATTCGAGAAGTTAATACAAGCAAATTTGAAGATTCCTGATTCCGTCACGACTGTGTTACAAGTTTGTTTCATTATGTTTCTTGTTTCATTTCATTTCACTCTTCATAATTGATATATATCACTATAATTTAGTACGACCACTACTATAGTGAAGGGATTGTTAATGTTTATGCTATTATTGTAGTTCTTTGCATTTCATAAAGATAAGAGCATAATAACCACAAGATCACTGAGAAATACACATCCACAATAGACACAACATTTATCCTGGGAAACCCTCTAGGGGAAGAAAACCCAGCAAAAACTTCCTTATCATAAA
>JASDQU010508216.1:14203-27678 GCA_032191745.1 Picea mariana
GACCTTCTTGCATTGCTTGGTAGAGATCAAGGAAATAACACGAGGGAATACCTCAGGTATCTAGTACAATTTCCTATTCAAAGTAATAATAACACTACGAGGCCTAGACTCATATACAACATGACATTTCCATAAATAAGGTTGGCCCAAAAGAACATTACAAACTTCGAGAGGAGCAACATCACACAATACCTTGTATTTGAAGGGCTTGATGTCATATGACAGCCGACACTATTGGATGACACAAAGATCTCTTCCTTTACGAAGCCATCCAATGGTGTAGGGCTGCATGTGTGGCATTATCAGTAGGGCCAACTGCTTGACAACCTCTACTGATATGAGGTTATTCTGGCTACCACTATCAATGATGAAGTGTCGCGGGGTGCCTTTTGCCCACATCTATGAATGGAAAAGGCATTTTCCTTCTTTTGGCTCGTCTGGTTCACTAGGCTAGAGTTTGGTGGTAGCAACTGTGGCACTGGGTTCCACATCAATGATCCATATTCCCCTTTCTAGTTTTGAATTAGAGTCAGAACCCACATCTGATTTAGAGTATTTCACTTTGGCCACCAGCAACTGCTTTGATCGGAAATCAACAGTGTTATTCCAAGGGATTTTATGGAAGTCACACCACTTCTCGGTATCCTTCTTTGTCTTTTTGGTGTCCTTCTTTTCTTACAACTTCGAATGGTTGTCCTAATACTGTCCATATTTACTTTGTCCTTTGTTCTGTAGGTTGGGGCCTCCCTTTCCTGGTTTTTGTTGTGAGGGGTTCCCAGGCCCAAATTGTCGCGTCTTTTGTTTGAGCTTCTATTCGATTTTGATGGCATATCGATAGGTCGTGCCTGAGGACGAGATGTCTAGAAATTCCATTTCAGTATGGATGTATCTATGAAGATTACCGTGATACTTGATCACCAGATGTCGCTCTGAATATTTGATACCTAGCTTGGTGCACAGGGCATGAAAGATATTTGTGAAATATGGCACTACTTGGTCTCTTTCTTGCCACAGTGTGGTCCATTTGGTATACAAGTCATCATAACTTTTGACAGGTTAGTATTGTTCCTTAATATCATCCCTGAAGGATTCCCAGGTGGCTGCAACTGTAAATAATGAGGGTTCCTCTGTTTCCTTTTGCTCACAGAAAGTTTCCCACCAATATTTGACATGGGGAACGGCTTTGAGAAGCGCAACAGTAATTTTTTCTCTATTTGAAAAGTTATGGATTAAAAAATACCCTTCTAGTAGATTCAACCACCTGTCTACACCATCTACATCTATATGACCTTAAAATATAGGAATATCGAAGTTGATTTGTACCTTGAAGGGGGTGTCACCTCCGCTCGAGGAAGATGCATCCACTGTTAATAATCGCTGAAGGATTTGTGCAAAACTATCCATCATCTCATTCCTCTATTGTGTGACAGTTTCCTCAAGGAACATTTTGAAAGTATCTCTTGTCCTATCATATTTCTTTTCTCCTACCATGAGAGGTCGTTTGGGCATATGAGAGCTTTGTCCTCAAGAGAAACAACCTCGAGACCCAATTCTTTGTACCTTGACCTTGTTGGGGATACGCATTAAGATGACAAGGAGCAGACCTCTCTGATACCATTGATCTGAATTTTATGATCAAAACGAAATGAATATAGATTATTAAAAGATGCTTAACACAGAATAACATAGATACAGTAAAACCATTTTTCTATTCAATAAGGAAATAAGCTAAAACTGTAAAATGCAGCGGAAAACAAGCTTGTTGGAATGGTGGTGGCTTATCTTTGAGAAGAGTTGTGACGATTGCACTCATTCACAAGAATATGATTACAATGAGGCTCTGAAGGCCTTTTTACATTAAACAGGAATGTCAAAAACCCTAGACATCCAAAAACCTATCCCTAGGAGATGAAGCGCCAAAAGTCATGTGGGCCCCGTTTGGGTAGGTTAGTACATCAACTTCTGGGGTCGTAACTTTTGCATATAATATTCTTTTTAGGCGCATGATAGCCCATTGGAAAGTTATATTTGAAGACTACACATTTTTTCATGATCAATCAAACGGAATTTTTAACTGTGGCGAGCCCTAAAAACGTTGTTTAGGGCCTCAAAACGACCCCACAAGTCAGGGACCAAAAAACTAGGAAAAAAACTGCCAAACTAGAAAACTACCAAAATGAACCAGTTGGAATAGGTGGGAGGCCATTGACATCCATTTGGATCATATAATACTAAGTGTTTCATACACTTAGAAAGAAACAAAGAAGATAATAAATTATGGAGCTTGGAAGATTCGGCCCTTGGAAAATTGTTGAATAAAATAATAATTTTTGGAACCCCATCCTCGTCCACCTCATGCCCAGTTAACACTGAGACATCATTGATTCATTGTCGATTAATATACCACATGTCAAAAACTCATTAGATTCCAAATATAAACAATAATACATCGCAATGTGTCACAAAATGCCCAGTCAACACTAAGTCGCCGCTCAATCATTGTCGAGTCATATCCCATGTGTCAGAAACTCATTAGATGCCAAATATAATCAATAATACATCGCCATGTGTCAAAAATTGTATGCTTCCATGTGGAAGGATCTTATTGGTTCATAATGTAATGTAATGAAACTTGAGAAAATAAGTTAAGTATGGGAGGATGTACGAGAGGGAAGGTGAAGGGAAAATTGTGGGTAGTTTGTAGGCTATGGGGATGGGTTGGTTGGTTGAGGAGTGAAGTGAGTAATGGAGTGAGGGATGAATGGTGTCCGCCTGCCCGTGATCTATATTACTTTTAAAAAAGATTAAGTAGAGAGAGGGTAAGGAGATGAGAGGGGGATGGGGTAATTTGTAGGTGGCAGAGGGATAAGGGTGATGTAGGGTGATGAAGGTGGTAAGGTAAAGTGTAGGAAGTGGATTTAGGAGCATGGAGGTTTCACATGAATGGGAAGGTGAGAGAAGTAAGGATATGAGTCTGCCAACCCGCAAACCCAATGATAGGATATGAGGGAAGAATCTCAAAAATGTCTAAGTGTGGAGCCTAGTGGAGTGTATGGTAGAAGAGTGAGGTCAAGTATGGAGATAAATATGTTGACTGAAAATTCTAAGTGTTGATTATGAAAGAAAAGAGGAGAGGAGAGGAGAAGAGTTTGAAAATGAGACTAAGTAAATGAGCAAATGAGACTTTTTAGGGCGGTTTATATCTCTTCAAAAACCTTCACTAACAATCACTCCTTAACAATTAGTTCATCCATTGAAGATACAATTGCTTCTGACCATCAATGACATATTTGTAATGCATGCATAAGGCTGAAATGTGGATCTACAAACAAAGAAATGCAAGCCTTACTTGTTTAAGAAATCTAACCATTTCTTACCAAGCCAATTCAATGGTGACTTTTCCTGCTGAAAATCCTCTTCTTTTGAATCATATTCACTCACATTGATGATGGAATATCCTCTTCCATTATTTCCAGTCTCTTTATCCATCTTCTTCATGTGTTGTGAATGAGTGGTTGGATGCAATGTCCAACATTGGTCAATGAGATGACCCCTCTTCTGGCAGTGAATGCAAATCTTTTGCATCTTCTTTTCAAGTTGCCTTTGCTTGGAAAGTTTCTTGAATGTGGCTAATATTTTCCAACATCTCGAAACATGATGGTTATCTAAACCACAATATGTACATGGAATTTTCCTCCTAATTTTGTATGAAAATTTACCATGTGCAACATAATCAAAAGAAAATGAATTACAGGAAGAAATATACCTTGAACATTCACCTTTATCGTTGTCTTGAGGAGGTGAATTTGAAGAGTTACTAGCTCTCCTTTGAATACCATCAAGAATTTTATTGTCCTCATGGTTTTCACAACTCTCTTATTTCACACATTTGCATTCGTCTTGAACACACACTTTGCATGCTTGAGGGATTGAATGTGCAAGAAACGTTGTTCTTGGAACTGCTTCCCTTGTCTCCTCAAATTTCGAATATGATCCATATTTTTATTCATATCCAAGACCCCAATACTTGGGCCTCTCCTCAACAACAATAGGCTGAACAATGCCTTGTGCATGTTTTCCTAACCCTCTACCTTCCTATCCCATTTTTAACAATAACTTGGACCCTCTTCCTCTAGTATGATTTTCAAAAACACTGAAGCATTCAAGTTGGGAGGAATTTGAAGAAAAATAAGCATTACATACCTCATGTTCATGCATATAATTTGTAAGGGTATCCTTTGCCTCATGGATCGAAATATCGATCTCATGCAACTTTTCAAGAAGTTGGTGCTTCTCCTCCTTCATGGTCATCATCTGCTCTTGAAGGAAAATGCTCTCCTTCCTATCTTCCCACATCTCTTGTGCCATATTTCTCATGGTTACAAACTCCTTCAACATATCTTTGTCAAATAGCTTGGCTAATGAATATGTATGAGAACTCTCACTGTTTGAAGCTTCCCCCATCCTTGAAAGGTGTCAAAATTCAACACAAAACTTGCAGAATAATACCAACAACTAATTCTCTAGCTGTCAATGGAAATCCCATGAGAAAAAATATGCTCTGATACCACCTGATCTGAAAATAGGGGGCTGACTTATTTTTCTATACAAGCACCCTCTATTCCATTAAAATAAGCTTCAGGATCTTGCTCAATGTCCTAGTTGTGCAAGAGGATTTATGTTCCAAGTTTAGGCTCATTTTAGGTGTTTATGTGTGAGGTTTTTTCAAAGTTTAAATATGTTGTTTAAAGAATACAACAACAAACATAAATTTCAGCAAATAATAACCAGAAAACTCACAACAACAACAACATGATAAAGGATTTCACCCCCGACTAGGCTCTCTGGGATTAGTTTGTCAAATTTATTTTACAAGTTGTTTCTCAAATCCAATGGATTTACTAGCTGTAATAATGGGTTCAAAATATATAAAAACCCCAAAATTCACTGTTAGATCTCTGAAAACAGACCCTGGCTCATATGGGCATGACCTCTTCTACTTGTGGCCTTGATCTTCCCTGAGATTCCCTATGGCCAAAACACCTGTAAAATTCTTCAAAAACCTCTGCAACCTATTCCAATGAGTTCAGAGCATATCAATTAGCCAATAATGACTATTTACTCACTGAAAATGGACTTTGGCTCCCCTAGACATGGCTTCCTTCACTGGTGGCCCTTGTCCACTTAGAGATCTCTAGAGCTTCCCTGTAGAAAAACCTGCAATAGAAGTCTCCAAATTATTGAAACCTGTACCAATGGCTTCAGAACATCCCAAAACCCCTAGATGGGCTTTTTCGTCACCTGGTTTGGCCAAAAAATGAAGACCATAGACCTCCTGCAAGTTTTCTCCTTCAAGATTGTTGTCCCTAGTTCGCCAATTCGCACCTCCTGTGTGAGTAACCCAGCGTCTGGGCATTTCCAGTGCCTAAACCCATCACGTGTGCCATATTCCACAAATCTCACCAAAATTTTTCATGGTTAGGGAACCTAGCCCCCAATCTGCGAAGGTGTTGGACATGTGGTTCCATGTGACCATGTCCCACACCAAATTTGGGCACCAGTTACAACAGTGTGGGAAGTGACAAGTGTCGGGCATAGAGAGAGATCTGATTTCAAGTGTTTGTGGTAGTGATAAGTGTCAGACATATGGAGGATCCATTTGAAACCCCACGTGTACACTGTGTGTTGAGGTCATATGGGGAGGCACACATAATTGGGGGATGGGGCTAAGTCCCTGCCCGGACCCTACCAAAACTCACCACATTGCAATCTTAAATATATATAAACATATTATATAGTAAGAAACAATGTGTGGGCACGTCAGTTGGGCGACCCTTTCCAAAACTTTCCACTGTGTAGGAAGTCCGGGGTTTAATCCTCGTTGACTCCACATAATGTTTAAACTATACCAAGGTGCCACATGGCAGCCCATGCCTGGGCCATGTGGCACCACTCAATTTTCGAATAAAATTCCACGTGTCTTTAAATCATTCACCCACAAGTCTACCACTCAGCACTTTCCATGTCATCACTTGCCAAATCATCATTTTCCACATCATCACTTACCAACTCAGCACTGACTCGTCACCTACCACGTGTGGGGCCATACCCTGCCATGTCAAGTTGTACAGACTATATAGTTAGAAAAATTTTGCATGTTTGGCAAAATGAACAGAACGTGATATCTCACTCATCCTATTTCAATTTGAACCCATTTAAGTTGTGTTGGGTTCATGAGGATGGGGCCTACACACCTGTCTATTTTGAAGCGATTCCGAACACTTTGATTTTTGGCATAAATTTTGACCCCTAGTCCAGATTCTGATCACTCCTTCCCACTGAATGGATTTTGGTCCCACAAAAGCTGATGATTATCTGCCTGACCTTCAATACTCTTCTACTTCCAAGTTCTATCAACTGATTCTACTTGAAATGTCTTTCTCACAATCACCTAGGTACCTTGACATGCCTTGCACTACAACTGGCTATGTCCCTCAACCACTATTCTCTGGTTGTTGCTAACCCACTATTCTCTTTGCGCTTGGAAAACTGTTATCCTTCCCACTAAGAATCAAGTCCCTCTTATAAACTCTTGGCATCAACACAATCCGCTCTACAATGGCTGCAAAATGCTTTCCAGCGACATCTTGTCACAATCCAAGAAAACCATCAATCTTGAAAATAAACTTTATACAAGAATGTAAATGATGCCAACCAACTCTTTTTCTCTTCAAAGCCATAATTTCTGCATCTTGTACATCATCAAAGTACATGGTATTTTCCTGCATCTTGGTGTACTCAATATCGACTTACAGGTCGACAAACACCATCGACTAAACATAAGTCGAAAAACATGATCGGCACAACATAGTCATCAAGAAAACATTGACACAAGTCGAGACTCATTTGAAACATATCGACATTCCAAAATTCGACATTCATGATACACAACCATGTTACATTCATGAGTCACTCATAATGAAACTATCACAAAGGTCATTGTTTACACATACAAAATCACATGCATGTGCATAGCTCTTCAACTCTCCTTCAAGTACAAACATAAGTACATAAACCCAAAAACATGTGGGTACATAAGAGATGAAATGAAAAGAAATATGGCTACAATAAGTGAGTATCATACCCATCTTTTACACCCTCCTGGTGAAGTTATGCAACAACAAGAATTCCTTCAAAAGAATTGCGTTCACATGCAAACTTGCATCATACAAGTTATGATAATCTGGTGCAACTTGTCATACTTTCAACGGAAATGCATACATAAGTCTGAAAAGTGAATCTACAAACAAAGAAATGAAAGCCTTACTTGTTTAAGAAATCTAACCATTTCTTACCAAGCCAATTCAATGGTGACTTTTCCTGCTGAAAATCCTCTTCTTGTGAATCATATTGACTCACATCAATGATGGAATCTCCTCTTCCATTCTTTTTAGTCTCTTTATCCATCTTCTTCATGTGTTGTGAATGAGTGGCTAGATGCAATGTCCAACATTGGTCAATGAGATGACCCCTCTTCCGGTAGTGAGTGCAAATCTTTTGCATCTTCTTTTCAAGTTTCCTTTGCTTGAAAAGTTTCCTGAATGTGGTCAATCTTTTCCAATATCTTGAAACATGATGGTTATCTAAACCACAATATTTACATGGACATTTCCTCCCAATTTTACATGAAAATTTACCATTCTCAACATAATCAAAAGCAATTGAATTATAGGAAGAAATATACCTTGAACATTCACCTTTATTGCCTTTTTGAGGAGGTGAATTCGATGAGTTACTAGATCTACTTTGAAGACCATAAAAAATGTTCTTGTCCTCATGGCTATCACGACTCTCTTGTTTCACACATTTGCATTCATCTTGAACACACACTTTCCATGCTTGAGGGATTGAACTTGCAAGAAACATTGTTCTTGGAACTATTTCCCTTGTCTCCTCAACTTTGGAATATGATCCATCTTTTTGTTCATATCCAAGACCCCAATACCTGGGCCTCTCCTCAACAACAATAGTCTCAACAATGCCTTGTGCATGTTTTCTTAACCCTCTACCTTCATAGCCCATTTTTAACAATAACTTGGACCTTATTCCTCTATTATGATTTTCAAAAACACCAAAGCATTCAACTTGAGAGGAATTTGAAAAAAAAACCAGCATTACATACCTCATGTTCATGCATATACTTGGTAAGGGTTTCCTTTTCCTCATGGAGATGAGTCTCCATCTCATGCAAATTTTCAAGAAGCTGGTGCTTCTCCTTCTTCATGGCCATCATCTTCTCTTGAAGGAAAATGCTCTCCTTCCTATCTTCCCACATCTCTTGCACCATATTTCTCATGTTTACAAACTCCTTCAACATCTCTTTGTCAAATAACTTGGCTAATGAATATGTATGATAACTCTCATTGTTTGAAGCTTCCCCCATCCTTGAAAGGTGTCAAACTTCAACACAAAACTTGCACAATAATACCAACAAATAAATCTATATCTATCAATGGAAATCACATGAGAAAAACTATGCTCTGAAACCACCTAAACTGAAAATAGGGGGCTGCCTTGTTTTTCTATGCAAGCACCCTCTATTCAATTAAAATAAACTCCAAGACCTTTCTCAATGTCTTAGTTGTGCAAGAGGATTTATGTGCCAAGTTTAGGCTCATTTTAGGTGTTTATGTGTGAGGTTGTTTTAAAGGTTAAATATGTTGTTTAAAGAATACAAGAGAAAACATGAATTGCAACAAATTATAACCATCAAACTCACAACAACAACAACATGATAAAGGAGTTCACCCCCAACTGGGCTACATCTCTTTGAGCCTCCATCAATGGACTAGGCTCTCTGGAATTAGTTTGTCAAATTTATTTTACAAGATGCTTCTCAACTCCAATGGATTTACTGACTATACCATTGGGTTCATAATACATAAAAACCCCAAAAACGACTATTAGATCTCTAAAAACAGACCATGGCTCATCTAGGCATGACCTCTTCTACTTGTGGCCTTAAGCTTCCCTGAGATTTCATGTGGAAAAAACACTAGTAAAAGTCCTCAAATGCCTCTACAACCTGTTCCAATGAGTTAAGAGCATATCAATTATCCAATAATGACTATTCAGTCACTAAAAATGGAGTTTGGCTCCCCTTGACATGGCCTCCTTCACCGGTGGCCCTGGTCCACTTGGAGCTCTCTGGAACTTCCCTATAGAAAAAACTGCAATAGAAGTCTCCAAATTCCTTTGAAACCTATACCAATGGCTTCAGAACATCCCAAAACCCCTAGCTGGGATTTTTCGACACCTGGTTTGGCCAAACAATGAAGAAGATGGACCTCCTGCAAGTTTTCTCCTTCAAGCTTGTTGTCCCTGTTTCGCCAATTCACACCTCTTGTGTTAGTAACCCAGATTCTGGGTGTTTCCCATGCCTAAACCCAACATGTGCGCCATATTCCACAGATAGCACCAAAATTTTGCATGGTTAGGGAACCTAGCCCCCAATCTGCGGAAGTGTTGGACGCGTGGTTCCATGTGACCATGTCCATCTGGCTGTTGTTGACCCATTGTTCTCTTTGTGCTTGGAAAACTGTCAGCCTTCCCACTGAGAATCAAACCCCTCTTGTGAAATCTTGGTGTCAACACAATCCACTCTACAATGGCTACAAAATGCTTTCCTGTGACATCTTGTCATAATCCAAGAAAACCATCATTCTTGAAAACAAACTTTATACAAGAATGTAAATGATGCCAACCAACTCTTTTTCTCTTCAAAGACATAACTATCACATCTTGTACATCATCAAAGTACATGGCTTTTTCCTGCATCTTGGTGTACTCAATATTGACTTACAAATCAACAAACACCATCGACTAAACATAAGTCAAAAAACATGATCGACACAACATATTCGTCAAGACAAC
The DNA here is from genome assembly GCA_032191745.1 of Picea mariana. NCBI lineage: Eukaryota > Viridiplantae > Streptophyta > Pinopsida > Pinales > Pinaceae > Picea > Picea mariana. The sequence goes on from JASDQU010508216.1 coordinate 24,137, forward strand.
ATCGACACAAGTCGAGACTCATTTGAAGCATATCGACATTCCAAAAGTTGACATTCATGATACACAACCATGTTACATTCATGAGTCACTCATAATGAAACAATCACAAATTTCATTGTTTACACATACAAAATTACGTGCATGTGCATAGATCTTCAACTCTCCTTCAACTACAAACATAACTACATAAACCCAAAAACATGTGGGTACATAAGAGCTTAAATGAAAATATATACGGCTGCAATAAGTGAGTATCATACCCATCTTTTACACCCTCCTGGCGAAGTTATGCAACAACAAGAATGCCTTCAATAGAATCGCATTCACATGCAAACTTGCATCATACAATTTATGATAAGTTGTTGCAACTTGTCATACGTTCAATAGAAATGCATACATAAGGCTGAATTGTGCATCTAAAAATAGATAAAGGAAAGCCTTACATTTTTAAGAAATCTAACCATTTCTTACCAAGCCAATTCAATGGTGACTTTTCCTGCTGAAAATCCTCTTCATGTGAATCATCTTGACTCACATCGATGATGGAATATCCTCTTCCATTATTTCTAGTCTCTTTATCCATCTGCTTCATGTGTTGTGAATGAGTGGTTAGATGCAATGTCCAACATTGGTCAATGAGATGTCCCCTCTTCTGGCAGTGAGTGCAAATCTTTTGCATTTTCTTTTCAAGTTGCCTTTTCTTGGAAAGTTTCCTGAATGTGGTCAATCTTTTCCAACATCTTGGAACATGATGGTTATCTAAACCACAATATTTACATGTATGTTTCCTCCATTTTTTACATGAAAATTTACCATGCTCAACATAATCAAAAGCAACTGAATTATAGGCAGAAATATACCTTGAACATTCACCTTTATTTCCTTCTTGAGTAGGTGAATTTGAAGAGTTAATAGCTCTCCTTTGAAGACCATCAACAATGTTCTTGTCCTCGTGGCTATCAAAACTCTCTTGTTTCACACATTTTCATTCATCTTGAACACACACTTTGCATGCTTGAGGGATTGAACTTGCAACAAAAGTTGTTCTTGGAACTGTTTCCCTTGTCTCCTCAACTTTGGAATATGATCCATCTTTTTGTTTATATTCAATATCCCAATACTTGGGCCTCTCCTCAATAGCAATAGGGTCAGCAATGCCTTGTGCATGTTTTCCTAACCCTCTACTTTCATAGCCCATTTTTAACAATAGCTTGGACACTATTCCTCTAGTATGATTTTCAAAAATACCAAAGCATTCAACTTGAGAGGAATTTGAAGAAAAACCAGCATTACATGCCTCATCTTCATGCATATACTTGGTAAGGGTTTCCTTTTCCTCATGGAGCTGAGTCTCCATCTCATGGAACTTTTCAAGAAGCTAGTGATTCTCCTCCTTCATGGACATCATCTTCTCTTGAAGGACAATGCTCTCCTTCCTATCTTCTCACATCTCTTGCACCATATTTCTCATGGTTACAAACTCCTTCAACATCTCTTTATCAAGTAACTTGGATAATGAATATGTATGAGAAATCTCATTGTTTGAAGCTTCCTCCATCCTTGAAAGGTGTCAAACTTCAACCCAAAACTTGCACAATAATACCAAGATCTAAATCCTTAGCTATCAATGGAAATCACATGAAAAAAACTATGCTTTGATAGCACCTAATATGAAAATAGGGGGCTGAATTTTTTTTCTATGCAAGCACCCTCTTTTCCATTAAAATAAACTTCAGTACCTTTCTCAATGTCTTAGTTGTGCAAGAGGATTTATGTGCCAAGTTTAGGCTCCTTTTATGTGTTTATGTGTGAGGTTTTTTTAAAGGTTAAATATTTTTTTTAAAGAATGCAACAACAAACATAAATTGCATCAAATTATAACCAGAAAACTCACAACAACAACAACATGATAAAGGAGTTCACCCCCAACTGGGCTACATATCCTTGAGCCTCCATCAATGGACTAGGATCTTTGGGATTAGTTTTTAAAATTTCTTTTAAAAGATTATTCTCAACTCCAATGGATTTACTGACTGTACCATTGGGTTCAGAATACATAAAAACCCCAAAAATGATTGTTAGATCTATGAAACCACACCATGGCTCATCTGGGCATGACCTCTTCTAATGGTGGCCTTGAGCTTCCATGAGCTTCCCTGTGGCCAAAACACCTTTAAAATTCCTAAAATACCTTTGAAAACTATTCCAATGAGTACATAGCATATCCATTAGCCAATAATGACTATGCAGTCACTAAAAATGGACTTTGGCTCCCCTGGACATGGCCTCCTTCACTAGTGGCCTTGGTCCACTTAGAGCTCTCTGGAACTTCCCTGTAGAAAAAACTACAATATAAGTCTCCAAATTCCTTTGAAACCCATACCAATGGCTTCAGAATATCCCAAAATCCCTAGATGGGATTTTTCGGCACCTAGTTTGGCCAAAAAATGAAGAAGATAGACCTCCTACAAGTTTTCTCCTTCAAGCTTACTGTCCCTGGTTCGCCAATTCACACCTCTTGTGTGAGTAACCCAGCTTCTGGGCGTTTCCCTTGCCTAAACCCATCACATGTGACATATTCCACAAATCACTCCAAAATGTCACATGGTTAGGGAACCTAGCCCCCAATCCGCGGAGGTGTTGGACGCGTGGTTTCATGTGACCACGTCCCACGCCAAATGTGGGCACCCATTGCAACAGTGTAGGAAGTGACAAATGTCGAGTGTAGGGAAATATCTGATTGCAAGAGTTTGTTGTAGTGACAAGTATCGAATCTATGGAGGATTTGTTTGAAACCCCACGCGTACTCTCTGTGTTGAGGTCATATGGGGAGGCGCACATAACCTGGGGTTGGGGCTAAGCCCTTGGTCGAACCCCGCCAAAAATCACCACATTGCAATTTTAAATATATATAAACGTATTATATGGTAAGAAACAATGTGTGGGTGTGCCGGTTGGGTGGCCCTTGCAAAAAATTTCCACTGTGTGGGAGGTTCGGGGTTCGACTCCCGCAGAATCCACATAAATTTTAATCTATACCAAGGTGCCATGTGGCAGCCCATGCTTGGACCACATGGCACCACCCAATTTTCCAATAAAATTCCATGTGTCTTTAAATCATTTACCCACGTGTCTGCCACTCAACACTTTCCATGTCATCACTTGCCACGTCATCACTTTCCAACTCAACATTTTCCACATCAGCACTTGCCAACTCAGCACTGACGCATCACCTGCCACATGTGCGGACGTACCCTGCCACATCAGCCTATACAGACTGTACAGTGAGAAAAAATTTTCCTATTTGGAAAAATGAACAGAACGTGATATCTCACTCATCCAATGTTCGTTTGAACCTGTTAGCGATCAAATAATTCATTCTGAAATTTCTTTTGATATCATATCATAAGATGACAATAAGGTGAAGATTTATTTATAAATCTTTAAGTTTTAAAGTATATAAGATTGGCTTTAAATCTTATTATCCAATGAAAAAATGATGTGGCATCTCAAAATATACCAAAAAGAAAATTTTATCTTTC
>JASDQU010508216.1:27698-38199 GCA_032191745.1 Picea mariana
TCATTCTGAAATTTCTTTTGATATCATATCATAAGATGACAATAAGGTGAAGATTTATTTATAAATCTTTAAGTTTTAAAGTATATAAGATTGGCTTTAAATCTTATTATCCAATGAAAAAATGATGTGGCATCTCAAAATATACCAAAAAGAAAATTTTATCTTTCACCATCTAAATGACTTTTTCACAGTGTAGTAAGCCAGTGAAAGTCTCCCCTTTCACCAGCTAAATGATTGTTTTCACAGTGTAGTGAGTTGGTGAAAGTGCGGGTTTTTCAGTTGATAAACTGCCTTGGGAAAAATCAATTTTCTGAGCCGTGAAGAATCTGTTTTACATGCTCAAATAGTTGTTGACAACTAAACATCCTAAGATTTCCAATGGTACTTTCATATACTCATTTAGAGCTCAGGAAGGCAGTGAAAAGTTCCCCACAAGATGAGGCATCATTTTCATAAATTTTCCAAAATGTATGATTTTGGTCAAAAGGTCAAATTCGACTTGGTTGAGTTTATTAAGGAGAATATGATGATGAATAATCATATATATTATCAAATATCATCCATGATTGTAGGTGGCACTTGATTTGATCAATAGAAATATTCAAGAGATCAAATCCTAAAATGTAAGAATATGACTAGATTTGGAAATCTAGATTTTTCTGTTTTAGTCACCTTCTTGGGAGAAATTATGATCATCTAGAAGGAAACTGAAGTAGGTTTTCATAAGCACGAGCAGCTCTTAAATAACCTCTCTCAGTTTTCCAATATCTTTTGTGATTTGGAGGATATAGGTGAATCTTGGAGCAACATTTTTCCAGAAATTTTTGTCTTTTCCAGCCACCTCACAATTTCGAATTTGAGATAAGAAAAGAGGTTATCAAATCCATCTTTGGAGGATCTTGAAAATAATTTTTAAATCTTATTTAAGCTCATAGATGTAAGAGGCAAAGGGGTTCGATTTTGGATACAGGGACTACACTATATTGTAAACAATATTTTCATATGATAATACAAATCATAGTTTTCTCTCTCTATTGATGTTAGATTTCACCTTTCCTTCTGTACTCTTATTCAAGTTGTTTCAACTGCAATATGACTATCATCTCATTAGTTAGTTCATAAATTGATTAATATTTTCTTACATTGTTTATTAAACCCTGCGTTGTGTATTTGGTTTATAAGCATTGATTTCTTCACCCACTTTAAAGCTACTATCTGATTATTGATCCTTGAGAGCACTGGTTCATTTGGTTATCCATTTTGATTGTCTGAATTATACACTGTAGTTGAGTTATCCCATTGATCCACACATACAAAAAACACAAAAACAAGTTTAACTTAAGTTACCAAGCATCTTTGATCCACAACCTCAAAGAGTTTCTTGGAGTGATAACAAATTGGCACTGTTGTCGGGGACAGGAGATTGAAGCTCAACTTCCCTAGGAGACGACATAGATCCATCTTTGATGATAGACAAAGCCTGGATATCATTTGGTTGTAATCATCTATCTAGAAACTCCATGAAGGAATATTCAGTGGTGACTCTATTATTCAGAATTCTGATGGCGACTCCACTGGTATGAAATGAACAAGAGGTATGCATTTTGCAATTTCTCAAGTATTTTTGGTTACCCTCATCCTATACCTAGTATAGATGAATGGGAACACAACCTTCCCATATTTCGAGGAGAGGAATGGGAAGTACCAGCAGAACATTTGCTGGATTTTCATGAGTTTATTCATCAGCTCTAGATCATACATGAAGATGTTCAGATTAAACTTAGGTATTCATTAGAGGGGATTTCTCTTGAGTGGTGCCAGTCTCTTTCGGATGCAAGTGTTATCTCTTTGGTTGGTTTTCATACAGCTTTTAATTTCTTTTGTAAATATTATTTTTCAGTTGAACATCTTTTTGAAGGATGTTGTGAAGGTTTTTCTTCATATCATGAAGATTTTGCTTGTCACAAAAATCGGATTAGTGATAAAGCTTCTATTGCAGAAGATAGTATTTACCATGAAGATCAAGAGATGCTTAATGATGTTGATTATGATAACAGTGATACAGAAGCATCTAACATCATATCAAATGTGTTTATTGTTTTAAATGATCATGAAGATCAATATGTCTCTTTTTCTGATGTCAAAGAACAAGGATATACATCAACTAAAGATACCTCTTATTGTGATCGAGGGATTGTTGATCCACATTATGACAATCATGGTGACAATTTCAAATCTGCAGTAGATGTTGAAGGCAGCCCACATTTTCCAGATTTGCAGATCCAGGGAAGTTGCAGTAACCATAAAGAACAAGGTAATATTTTTCTGGATTTGTTTCAAGATTTATTGTTGATCCTGCTATTCAAGAAGCTTCATCTCTGTCATTAGGATCTTACCTTAATACTCCTATATTCGACCAATATAGTGATGAGGAAGAAGATTTTAAGGTTTGTGAAGACTTGTTGTTTACTCAAATTTCATCTAGTTCTTCTTTTTAGCAGAAAGATGATAAAAAATGCATGCATGTTGTGATTGATGCTTGTTATGAATCTGTTGCTCAAAATTCCAATGAATTTAGTTTTGATATATCCTGCAAAGATATTATTGTTGGAAAGGAAATTGTTAGATGTGATGAGCCAGCATATCATCATTATGAATTCAGATTACAGAGATATGATGAAAGAGAGCAGAAAGATTTAGATCAACAGTCCATTGTATATGACTCTCTGACAAAGGTTGAGTAGTCCATATTCAGCAGTGAAGGCATCCAGCATCACTTCAATTTTCAGTTGAAACAGTATCATGAAGAGGTATTCTTTTATGGTTTTATTGACCCTATTGTTGACTACTTGGAGTTTATGAGCAACATAAAAGTCAAGATATTTTTGTCAAATAATGGTTAGTTCTGCCATCTTTTCAAACTATATTTCTGCATGCTATGGTTTCCTTTCTTTTTCGGATTCAGATCAAGGAGGTTACCAGTAAATCAATTTCTTTCTTGGATGCATTGGAGATTTAGTTTTACTTGATCAGTTTGCCCCTACTAATTAGAAGTAGGAGTAGGTGTGAGAATAACCTCCTCATATGAGGAGCTAGAACACGTTCAGTTGTTGATTTCTGAAATAAGCAGGCTACAAAAAACTACATACATTTTTCAGTTTAGAAGAGGATTAGGTGAAAAAAAACAGATGTTATCTCACAAAATGAACCAGTCAATTTTTTTCATTTTTAGTGATGGCATGGTCATAAATAGAGTTCCATACAATTTTTTTTAGAAATTTAAGTATCAAAGTATAGGATATATTTTGTTATTTCTTATAATAAATCGATTGTCAAAATTTATTTTTAAAAAATCAAGAAAAATCTTTTCAACAGTTAACATTTGTTTTGGAGTTGAAGTTAGTTGGTGAAAGCCTCAAGTTTCAACATCTAAAGTGTACTCCCAGCAGCAAGTGAGCCAATGAAAATGTTAACACGAGTTTTTTCTCCAGCTCCTTAAGAACCTGAAAAGACATGTTGTACACATGTCATATAATCATGATGGCAATTTAAATAGAGGCACAGGAACGATTACATATTTTCACCATGTCTTAGTGGAATATGATGGTGGATCTGGTCATATATTTTGTGTGGCAAAGGAAGGACAATTTTAAGAGTGGTGAATGATCTGATCATTATTACATCCATACACATGATCATTTTCACTAGCGCCAACACCTTCTCCATTTAGAAAAGTTCTCTGTGTTAACCATGTACAGATCAACCTATGATTATTGCATGATGGGAAGAAAGTGAGGAGGACCACTTCTGTGAAAGTAATTAGACAACAAATTCTTCTCAGATTAGTCCTTATTTGATAATTGTTGTGAGAAATATGAACTGCATTATAAAGTTGAAGATCTAAATAGAGAAGAATCTTTTCCTCACAATCTACATCAGTTTTCAAATGTTCTTCGTTGTGATGTGCTTCCTCATAAACATGAATTAGAAAAGAGTAATGAAGAGCTGAAAGATTTCCTATTACCTCTATTTCTGATTTTAATGAATCTGAAGAATTGGTTTCGTTAGCTACACATGGAGATCATCATCTTTCCCTTGATCCAATGTTCGTTGAAATAAGTGAGATTAGCCCACATTTTTCTGATTTGCAGACACATGAAGATTGTAGCAGATACGGAGAAAAAGATGACGAGATGAAAAGTCCAGATCAACAGTTCATCATTCTTTCTTCTCAGACAGATATTAAGCAGTATGTATTTAGCATTGAGATCTCTAATGGAAACGAGCAACTTGATTATTTTTAGTTGATTGATTTAATTAATAAACAAAAGGGTTACAGGTTTGCTATAGGTTTTCAGATGATAAATCGTAAAGGCTAAATGACTCCATGCCCAATACTAAATGCACAAGGTCTGTTAGGTTCTTGGAAACCTCGCAGGGAGGTCTCCATCCCAGTTGGAGCTAGATGTTAGTGATAAAATAATTCATTCTGAAATTTGTTTTGATATCATATCATAAGATGATAATAAGGTGAAGATTTATTTATAAATCTTTAAGTTTTAAATTATATAAGATTGGCTTTAAATCTTATTATCCAATGAAAAAATGATGTGGCATATCAAAATATACCAAAAAGAAAATTTTATCTTTCACCAACTAAATGAATTTTTCACAGTGTAGTAAGCCGGTGAAAGTCTCCCCTTTCACCAACTAAATGATTGTTTTCACAATGTAGTGAGCTGGTGAAAGTGCAGGTTTTTCAGCTAATAAACTGCCTTGGGAAAAATAATTTTTCTAAGCTATGGAGAGTTCGTTTTACATGCTCAAATAGTTTATTGACAAATATACATCCTAATATTTCCAATGGTGCTTTCAAATCTTCATTTAGAGCTTGGGAAGGCAGTCAAAAGTTCCCCACAAGATGAGGCATCATTTTCAAAAATTTTCCAAAATGTATGATTTTGGTCAAAAGGTCAAATTCGACTTGGTTGAGTTTATTAAGGAGCATATGATTATGAATAATCATATATATTATCAAATATCATCCATGAGTGTAGGTGACACTTCATTTGATCAATAAAAATATTCAAGAGATCAAATCCTAAAATTTAGGAATATGACTAGATTTGGAAATCTGGATTTTCCTGTTTTAGTCACCTTCTTGGGAGACAGATTCTGATCATCTAGAAGAGTATTTTTAGAAAATGAAGGAGGTTTTTCATAAGACTGGGTGGATATTCAATAACCTCACTCATTTTTCCAAGATATTTTTTTATTTGGAGGATATAGGTGAATCTTGGAGAAGCATTTTTTCAAAATTTTTTATCTTTTCCAGCCACCTCATAATTTCGAATTTGAGATAAGAAAAGAGGTTATCAGATCCATCTTTCGAGGATCTTGAAAATAATTTGTAAATCTTATTTAAGCTCATAGATGTAAGAGGAAAAGGGGTTCGATTTTTGATACAGGGACTACACTATATTGTAAACAATCTTTTCATATGATAATACAAATCACAGTTTTATCTCTCTATTGATGTCAGATTTCACCTTTCCTTATGTACTCTTATCCAAGTTGTTTCAACTGCAATATGACTGTCATCTCATTAGTCAGTTCATAACTTGATTAATAGTTTCTTACATTATTTATTAAATCCTACGTTGTGTATCTGGTTTATAAGCATTAATATCTTCACCCACTTTAAAGCTACTATCTGATTATTGATCCTTGAGAGAACTGGTTCATTTGATCATCCATTTTGACTGTCTGAATACTACACTATAGTTGAGTTATCACATTTATCCACACATACAAAAAATAGAAAAACAAGTTTATCTTAAGTTACCAAGCATCTTTAATCCACAACCTCAAAGATTTTCTTGGAGTGATAACAGAACCCGTTCGAGTTGTGTTGGGTTCCTGAGGATGAGACTTACGCGTCTATCCGTTTTGAAGCTATTCCAATCACTTTTATTTTTGGGCTAAATTTTAACCCTTGGTCCAGATTCTGATCATACAACCCGACCTTTTTCACATACACAAGCTCACAAACATACAAAGATAACCAGTAATCATTGTTCTTGTAGCACCAAAGTATGATGAAAACCACCAGCTTATAATAGACTATAGACATAATCAAACCAATTACATGTTCTTGTGGCATCAAAGAACGTCAAGAACTACCAAATTAAACTATGTTACTCAGTTCTATAAATGGTTCTTCATTATATAATATTACAAACAAAATAATGCTAATACATACTTATTATATCAAATAAATGAAAGACAATTTCACCACCACCTAGAGATCCTCAATCAGTCTTTCAACACTTTTAATAATACACACGCATCTTAAAGATACATGGGCAACATTTATGATATATAGGATTTGTAGATCCCCAAATCCATGATCCTCAACATATCTGTCACATGATCCTTAAAATCCTCCAACTTTAGGCCTTATTGGTCTACATTGTTATGGCTCCCAATGGATGTAGACATATGTTCACTACTACCGTTGGCTTGTATAGAGAACTTTAAATTCATTATCTATTGTGATTTCACATACGATTTTGAATCCATGTTCCCAGGGTTCTCCAGAATTTCCAGTCACAAATCTTGATTATTCTGCATCTGATCGAGTGCCTCCAGTATACAAAGTGAACAATCAAGCCTCAAAGGCATCTGCATAGTATCTATTGAATGAAGCTCACAAAAATCATGAATGGTGCCATTACTGAAATCATTATGATGGAAACAATGATTAGAAGAAAATAGGTCGACCTTGGCTCGGTCAAGTCTAGGATATTCACAGTTAGTTGAGGTGATAGATAAAACGTAAGCCCATTGCTCATTGACCCCATTTCTTTTGAAATCCCTAAATCTCAATATATAACATTGAAAAATAATAATTCATTGTTTTTTTGGAAAATGAAGAAAAAATATTGAGATCGCCCATTCACAAATTTGCACCTTGAATCCAACAGGGATCTCCGCCAGCAATGTCTCAACCTGTGAAACCAACTACCTCTACCTCAATTGGTATCCACTTCTAGTATATACATAGGTTCATCTCTGTTCATATTTTCAGGGGATGGGAGTCTTCCCTCCTCCCTCACAAAACACACAACAAAACAAATATCTACTCTATTGTAATCTACTCCTACTCTCCCTAAAATTCTGAAAGGTAATTAGTAATTTTAGGGCCATGTTCTCAGAATAATTATTGGATCCCGGTCCCAAACCCCATTTGAGCTTAAAGTAGTGAGACTTTGAAAGGAAAATCACCACTCCTCCCCCATAGTGAATACCCTCATTTTGTGAAGCACTATCAAAAAAATCCCAAGGTCTCACTCTATCTACCTATTCTTCTATTAATTATCTTGGTTGTGAGGCCTCTTTTTCTTGTGGAAAAAAGGATAGGATTTTGAGGCTTTGAACAACTGTGTGTTGAGGGAGGGAATATTTTTCCTTGAAGATAGGATATTTTTGGGCTAGGCAAATGCCCTAGTTGATAAGCAGAGGTAAGATTTTATATTAAGATTCTCATGCTCCCACAACCAAGACTTCCACCTCTCTTCAATGGATGTGCCTTTCCACTCACATTATTTTCTGAGGGACCTTCTGCATTCTACCCAGGTTTAATGGGTGTAAGGACAATCAAAGAACAAGTGTAGGATATTTTCCTCTGCACCCTTACATAAAGAACACCAACCATGGCCTTTCAGTCCATGAAACTTCATTATATCCCATGTTGGGACCTTTGCATTGATCAAACACCACTAGAAGAGGTGTGCCTTGAGTGGGTGATTTAATTTCAAGATCCCTTTCCACCACTAGGCCATACCAGGACGTAAGAGATCTAAATGAATTTGTGTGTTCATGTGTTTCGGGTGTACTCTGAAAAAGGACTATGTTGTCAAACTAACTCATCTTATTTATCAGTAAGCTGGATGTGGCCTAGTTTTAGAACTCTAGTATAGGAGTTCCATGCCTCCACAAATTCTTCATCCAACCGCAACTGCAGAGGACCCTGCCATTCTTGCCCCCATATTGTAGTTCAATTTCTATCTTCAACTTGATCCAGGTGAATAAATACCCTGTCTTGGACAACTTCAATGATAGGTTAAGGGAGGATATGTGACATGTTACTGCCCGACCATGGGTCCTGTCCAATTTTGAATTTTGAGCCTCTTCCCAGTCTCCAGGCTAGTCCTTGACTAATGATAGGATTTTTTTTTAATAAATCCTTTTAAATAATTGAGCATATCTGGGTGTCCTTGTTGGGCCTTCTAATCCAATCCAACATGGAATCGAGGATGATATATTTTTTATGAACCACTTTTTTTCCAAAGAATTTAAGAGGTAATTAGTGTCCACCCTAGCTTAGCTGCAACTGATTTTGAAAAATTGTGGATGTTTTTTAGACCCCATCCCCCCATAATTTTTCGGGTAGCCAGAGTTTCCCATTTTATCCAGGGCATCACAAAATGTTCCTTTTGACCAGCCCAAAGGATTCTAAAACATAGTCTCCTAATGTTTTCCAAAATTCCTTTCAGGACCCACGAAAGAGAGACCCAATAGATCTAGAAATCCATCAGAAACTCCAATATTTCAATCTCTTTTCCAGTTTGGCTAATAGCCATACCGATTCAACTTTTCTATAATTATTAGGTTTTAGGTGGAACCCAAGATATTTTATCCCTTCATCAAAAGTATTTACATCAAAAGGATAAAGAGCCTTGTATACTTCTACCTCCCGATCCTCCATAAGGTGAAAATATATGGTGTATTTTTGGCCATTGATTTGCATAATTGTGGCTCGACTAAAAATGTGTAGAATACTCTTTAGAGTCTCCACGTATCTCCTTTGACCACTACATAAAATCAGCACATCATCCAGAAAGAGTAGATGAGTGAGTCTAAGGGTTTGCGAGAAAGAGACCCCTTGAAAATCCCCTCTTATTTTTTCTTCCAATAGAGCCCGACTGAGCCCTTCTACTATCATCATAAAAAGTAATGGGGACAATAGACAACCTTTCCTGAGTCCTCTATTCTTTGAAGAAGGTTGAAGTTGCACCATTTATGAGAACCGCAAAAGACACTGAAATAATAAAACTCATAATCTATTTTATAAAGGGGAGAGAAAAGGCCAAATGAGTTAACAACATCCTTAAAAGAAGCCAACTGACTCTGTTGTAGGATTTTGAGAGATCTATTTTGAGAACCACCCCTTTCGTTTTATGGGCTTTCAAGGTGTGTAAGGCCTCTCGGGCCACACCAATTGCCACATGTATCTTCCTTCCTGAAAAAAATCTAAATTGTTCTTGTGAAATGGACTTTGAGAGGACCACTTTGAGCCTACGATTGATAATTTTTTCTATCACCTTATAGATGCAGTTGCATAGTGAGATCGATCTGAATTCTTGCATTGAACTGGGGTTTTCCTTATCTGGGGTGAGGGAAATGAAGGTAGCATTGAAAGGAGGATTAATATACCCATTTGTCCTCGAATATTCTATGACTTTGAGTAGATCCTTTCCTACTAGGTCAAAACATCCCACAGAAAAATCCATGGACCACCCATCGGGTCCTAGGATTTTGTCTTTTTGGAAACTGAGCACCACTTCTTTGAGCTCTTATTCAAATACTTCCTCCATTAAATCCTTATTGTCTTCATCTTCCACAAATCTAGGATAGTTAAGGGAAAATTGTATGATGGCATATAGGGTTACTCATCTTTTAACATAGAAAAGAGTTTGGAAATGTTGGGATCCAAGTTGTGCCAAGTCCTTGAAAGAAGTGAGTTGTTGCCGTGATGGATCCTTTATTCCCCAAATTGTGTTTTCCAATTTTCTTCCTGTAGCATAATATTGGTGATCCAGATTTATAAGCAGAGTGAAAGGAATAACAGACTGAATACGATAACATAGAGATATGGAGAACAACAACAGATATCCAATGAACAATAACTTCTATTGAATAAATAAGATAGGTTGAAACTTTAAAACTGCAAAACTAAAAACAACTTGTTTGAATGGTGGTAGCTATCTATGAGAAGAGATGTGGCTAGTATGCACATCCATCTAAGAAGAATGATTATAATGAGGCTCCAGAGGAATTTTTAACATTACTCATGAATTCCAAAAACCTAACCCTAGGAGATGAAATGCCAAAAGTAATGTGGGCCTAGATGGGTAAGTTAGTACCTCAACTTTCTGTGGTTGTAACATTTTCATACGACCTTCGTTTTAGGCACGTGATAGCCTACTGGAATTTTTTTTTCGAGAACTACACATTATGCCATCAAACTCTAACTTTGTCTATAATTTGACTGTGGCAAGACAAACAAACATTGTTTAGGGCCCCAAAACGACCCTGGAAGTACATAAAGATGTACTGACATGTAAAATTCCAAAATAATCTAGTTGGATAATGTGAGCGGCCACCAATCTCCACCTGGGAGCTGTGTAGAGATTTAGACAACCCCAGAGTGTAGAAC
>JASDQU010508216.1:55009-69149 GCA_032191745.1 Picea mariana
ATATATATATATATCGAACAACTAGAAGGGTTTATTCAGGATCACAATAAGAGTTTTTTTTGCAAACTCAAGCAGTCATTGTATGGCCTGAGACAATCTCCTAGGAAATGGTACATGAAGTTTGATTCCTTCATGGTGAGCCTAAATTTTACAAGAAATGAATATGATAATTGTGTTTAGCTTAAAAAGTTGGAAAATGGCATGTTCATTATTTTGGTGATATATGTTGACGAAATGCTTGTGGCAAGAAAAAACATGGTCAAAATCAATAGGCTAAAGACTCAATTGGCTAGGGCATTTTATATGAAGGATCTAGGAGAAACAAAACAAATCTTAGGCATGGAGATACACAAAGACATGAAAAATGGTAAGTTTTAGGTTATCAAAACAAAAGTATGTGGAGAAAATACTTATGAGATTTAGTATGAATAATGTGAAACCCATACAACTCCCTTTGGCTTCCCATTTCAATCTTTCTTTGGGTTTATGTCCTAGTAATGATGAAGAAAAGGATTATATGTCTTGTGTACCATATGCTAATGCAATGGGAAGTTTGGTGTATGATATGGTGAGTACTAGACTAGATATTTCACATGCAGTTGGTGTTTTCAGTCAATACATGGAAAATCTAGGTAAAGAGCATTGGGAAGCAGTGAAATGGGTGCTTCGATATCTTTGAGACAAAAACAATTATTTTATCACCTACGATGGTGTTGAAATGAGTTTATGACACACCGTCAATGAGAAGGGAAGATCGAGACTAGGGTTTTCTATTTAATCCAAACCGTTTGGGATAAGCTACCCCGATGGGTTTTATGGCTCTGTTAGCCAACTAGGATTCTAAAATAATTAAAAGAGGTAAACAAACTAGATGTTCAATCCTATAAAACAATACATTAATACAATTTCTTAACTAATAGTAGTATTATATACAATAGATATGTACAATTAAAAGGTTTAAATAAAGCCTCATGAAATTGGTTGATTCCAACTAATGGCTCAAAACAAGGTGAAAAATAAAGGAAACTAATTTTGTACAATAAATGACAAAATAATAATCAATGAGTGAATAAGATTATAAATGATATAACGATAATGGATAAAGCATTTAATGTTTAAATGATCTAATCATTATTCATTCGCAAATCAACCAATCAAATAAAATATAAACTAACTAACCTGACGTTGATCAGGGATACTAAGCTAGATTCATTTTTATGTATTTCTATAAGCTCCACTAAACCTATGTCAAGTATAAGTCTATGACAAAAGCAAGAACGATACTTCTTGAAAAAACTCAAGAAAGTCTTTTATATTTTGGAACAAGTCTATGATAACATAAAGACAAATAGATTTTATCTCATGCGCCTTTAAAATGTCGAATAGATGAAAGTGAAATAAATTCCAACTCTCAGCAAATGGTGTTACCAACTACCCAAAATTAGATGTAAACTCAAAATGAATAGATAGACGGTCAGTCACAGATATTAAAAGAACCAAAATATAATGAACTACGTAAAGAAAAACATAATGTATGAAAACTTATTTGTAGAACAGTCTAAAGTTAGTTCAATACAAATGAGATTTCATGTCCAGAAATTATATGAGAAACAACAATAACATTTCACAGTCTACATAAGGACAAAATTCAAAGGGTAAATTGTATCCCATATAGTTTTAGAAAAATAATTCCATCATATGGTCCAAGGGGAAATGCACAGATGAGTAACTGACCAATATTTAAAGAGAAATTTTGTTTGTCATGTATAACGCTACTCCAACAACCTGTCTGTTAAGAGAAATCTATAGAAGAAGGTTGTATAATTCTAATATTTTGACAGTGTCAGGATAAAAATCACTTTGACTCACAATTTAAATCTTATTTAAAATGCAGAAAGAACAACTTTCAAATTATGATCCTTAGTGAATATATAATAGATTAATGGACAATAAAAAAAACCTCAATTGAACAATTATATCTTTACAAATATGAATTACATGAATAAAGTCAATATAATACAATATTTGTATCAAAATAATACAATCACCAATATCAAGATAATTGGGATAATAGAGTCTTAGAGATTGAAAAAATCAATACATAAATGATAGCAATTAAACCATTTTACTCACAGGACAAAATCCATTAAGCAATTTGGAGTTTCATATTCTTCTTCGAAAGTACTCATCCATTCTCGAAAAATTCCAACCATCTATTACTCCATTTGAAAGAAAAAAAGTTTACGAAAGAAATAATATACAAAAAAGAAAGGATAAAAATCCTCCTCTCAATTTCTTGGCTCCCTCGGCTCTGAACTTTCTGATATACTTATGCAATGAATGAACAGTCTGGGCATCACTAATAATTTCCACCACCTAAAATTTACCTCATAAAGAGACAAAAATATCTCTCAAATTGTGCATTTGTTTGGGGAAATCTCGCAAGTAGGCTAAATGGGTCCATTGTGCAGATGTATTTTCAACCGTCTCTTTAGATTCCTTATGGTTTGGCTACAATCAATCTCGCAAAATTGTCTGTCTGTTCTTAAACTCATTGTCAAATCTTATATGGTGTTGCTAATAAATTATTTGCAACAATCCAATATTACTTTTGGATCAATTATCTTGAACGCATTTAGATAATAAAATCAAGCCATGATCAGATCCGTACCAAAAAACTGATAATAGAAACCTATGAAACATAAATAAACCAAATTAGTAACCTAAAAATTGTGAATAAAACAAAATCTAGAACAATAAAATTAAAATGAATTTAAACTAGGTATAAGCTCTAAAAAAATATTGTTTATATTTTCATTTCAAATATGATCTTAAAATTCTAGAAGCTTCAAGTTGATGGAGAGGATAAAAATATTAATTTTGGGTTTTAACAAAATCAAACAAATGATAGATAATTATTTTATTTATTTATTTTTATTTTGAAATGAGATGAAAAATCACAAAATAATTTAATTAATTAAACCTACAAAATGGTTTTTTGAAAATGGTTGATAATGAGCAAAAGAAGAAAACATAATCATGATTTAAATGAAAGTAAACAGTTGATAAAAAATATTGTTTTCGTTTAAATTAAGATTTCTATGTTCGTCTCTTCCTCATTCAAATTTGATCAATTGTGAAGAATTGTCATAGAAAAGATGTGTCGCAATAAACGTTCTTCCTGTAAAATCATTTTTATTAATCAATGTATTCAACCAAGACATTCTCATAGTATATAAATTCAATAAGAAAGATGTAAGAACAAACTCCCAAATTATGAAGCTCATCCATTAACATCAAAACTTTGTAGAAAGAAAAATGAAATGACATTTGAATTTCATGAAATTCAAACCAAACAAAAGAATATAAACTCAAACCAACCTCGAAACAAAGAAAACAAATACCAATCCAATCAAGTCAAAGGGGAAAAAAACTTAAGAATCCAAGTAAAATTTTTAGGGACCCTAGATTTTGGTTAAAAATAAAGAAGGGGGTTGTTGGGTCCCAAACAATGGTGACTCACTTGGAGAAGCAATTATCTATGACCTATTAAACTTTCATCACATGGAAGAATAATAAGACTTGGATATAATTTTAAGTTGCTTTGAAACTGTAACATCCCGCTTTGGTGCACTGAGTGAACTTATTATTTGAGGACACTTGCTCGCAAGTGATCCAGATTATTATGCTATTAAAACTTTTGATTTTGATTATGAGGTGTTATGGGTTGATGACATGTTGTTTTATTGCATTGACATAGACAGGTTCTATTGACTCGGTTTATTGAGTATGCAGGATTTTGGACCTCAAGGATGCAAAGGCATCGATGGAACCCCTTGGACTCTGGATCGAGTAAGGGAGTGTACCATTGGGGTTTGATTGTTTTACTGTGGCATTAGTGCATCTGATTAGATGATATGATATGGATATGTTTTAACATGATTTGTTGATGATGCAGGCTAACGATAGCTGGCTGACAAAACTCACATGTGGAGTAAAGGGGTCACGCACGACTACCAGATATATTGAGTGAGAGGTGTGGACAACATCCCTGCCAAAGCCTACTAGCACTCCCATCATGGCTCGAACTGTACGTTAACGATTACCTAGTTCGAGAGGACCCATGATGTCATGAGGGAAGACTATGATAGTCGCTCACGATGATTTTAAGGGGTGCGCAATAAGGCGGGGGCCTTATTCCTTAGAGGCCCTTAGTCTCCCACAAGTTCACTTGGCGGAGTATTGACTCCCAGAGTTTTTTATGTTTACCAAGTAAGTCAAGAGGCGAGTGACACCCTTGGAGCACGTGGTGCATCTTGAAGGACACATTGCTCAAGAAAAATGGAAAGAGGCAAGTGGCACCCTTGGAGCACCTAGTGCATCCTAAAGGGCACGTCACATTGTTTTGATAAATGAATGAACCTAGACGACCTTAGGACGAATAATGTGTTAAGTATTTAAAAAAAAATAAAAAAAATCCCTAATTAAATGTCACCCAGTACAAAATTTAAGGTCTAAGTCTAAATTACGATAGTGGCAAAATTTTGTCTACCTATAAAAAAAAAATAATAATTAAAATAAAAACAACTTAAATAATAATGATGATCTTCGTAAAATCTTGTAACACGAAGAGAGTAAGAAATTTAAATTATTCATAAAAAATCAGTTTGAATTAATTGTTTTATCTTTTTGATAATTTAAAATATACTCACTAAATGATAAAAGGGAAAAAGAGTTAAATTCCACACCTGCCTTTCTGAGTTCTAATTAAAAAGGGGAAAGAGGGAAAATCTAAAATTTTAGGAAACTAGGAAAAGAGGTAAACATAAAAAGGGAAAAAGGGGAACTTAAGGGAAAAAGATGAAGGTCAAACTTAGTAAAGCATCTACCATTTAAGAGATTTCTAATTTAAACTGAACTAGCAATTTAATAAAAGGGAAAGTTATTAAAACCTGTAAAAGAATTTGGGGAAACCTGGGAGTGATTCTAGGAGTAACTCTGGATGGGTGAGGGAAATAAAGATAATTAATTAATTAAAGAAGTTAATTTATGAGGAAGGAAGGGGATGGGTGACACTTGTACGGGGAGGAATTTTTTGGAAATTAATTATAAAAACTTAACTAAAAGAGAATTTTTGGAAAGTAAGGAACCACAAAATCTATATAATGAAGGGAGGTGATAGAGGTTGGATCATCTTCTGTTTGTGTAATGTTACCTTGCAGAAATATCTACTTGACTGATTTAACTTGTGGGAGTTGGGATACCCAGCTCGGTAAGGAGTGGTATTTTGACCTTGCAAGGCGAGCTGGGAGCTAGTCAAAATCTATGGATAATGAGTGTGTGGCCCCTTTGCGTCTCGGGGGGCTAAGGGGGAAGAAGAGTACCCCTAGCATTAGCTGGGAGGTACCGGTGAAGTCTCGATGGTCGATGAATGAGAGTTGCATGGAGTGTGCGGGACGTCATTCGGAGTGGGTGATCAAGAAACAGTACGCTCTCTTCATTTTTGTATGGTAGAATGTATTAGGACTTATGCTTGGATCTTCTTATTTAATGGAGAAGTAAACTGATGTTTTTTTTAGAAAATTGATGACTGAAATTTCCTTAGCCTAGATCGATGGTTGTTGACTCCCCTGGCCTTCGTTTTCCCACATGTCTTGACCACCTTTCTGTGTTAATTGTGACCTTCATGGTTGTTTATCCTTCATCCCTAGCTCACCAGTCCTCGCCTAAGCAGTCAGCCAAGAGCCTGATCTACGATCATCGCCTTAGCATTAAAAGACCTATGGATCTCAACGCCCTGCTTTTCTATGTGAGGATGATGAGCGAAGGATGAACTTGTTAGTTGACTACCCTTGATGTTTGTCCCTGGCTGATTATTGATTTCGCCATCTGGCAACGACCTCTGCGTGTGGATTATCTGGTGTCCTAGTTGGTTTTCTCTATGCCTTGATTGATAGAACCCCTGCAATCATTCCACGACCTTTCCCATTAGATCCTTGCATTTTCCTACTGTTTTCTGCACTGTATTGGGGTTATAGCAATGGAAGAACAGATTGATTCCCTGTCTGCAAATTTTTGGGTATTTTGGCAATGGAAAAATGCATTGGTTTCATGCCTGTTTTTTTTTTATTATTATTTTATATTCTGGCAATAAAAAGGATTAATTTTAGGTCTGCATTTTTATAACCGTATCCTGGAATTGGAAAAACGTTTTTATTTGATTTCCTGTCTGCTTTTATATTTGTGTCTGGGAAATGAAAAACGTTTTTATATTCCAACTGTTCACACACCGCCCAAAATTGTTTTTGCCCAGCAAGTGAAGAGGCTTGACGTTTTGTGTTTCTATTTTTTTTTACTCAACAATCCATAATCCCCTCAGCAAATTCGTTTCAATTTCCAATAATATTTGTGAATGGATTCACCTCAGTGTTTGACCAGTTGTCTGTGTTTTCCCCCTTCTCCATAATTTTGCTGAGAATTTCATGGGCATCCTGTGGGGAAATAATATCTGTGTTTTCCCCCTTCTGCATGATTTTGTTGAGAAATTTGGGGATAAACATTTAGTGTTGATGAAGACTGCTTTCGATTTTTAATTGTTGGGCATTGCCATCATTATGAAAAAAATCGTGCCTGGTGGATAGCTGGTAATTCGCCCAAAGCCTATGAAGCCTGCTCTTGTTTTTAATTGTTGGGTGTTGCCATATTTTGAGATTGAAATCATGCCTGGTGGGTAGCTGGAAATTCGCCCAAAACTTATGATGTCTGCTTCATTTTCTTTTTGCTGGGTGACCTGCCACTCATCACTGCGTCTTCATGTCTCTTGCCAGCCTTGTCTTGACCACCCTGCCCTCTATCTGTAATTCGTTTTATGACTCTTGGCATGTTAATCCTGTACCTTGAATTATTTTTTTTTAATCTGAGAATTGGTCTTGATAATTTCTTTGTGAAGGCCATGCTAGTTGTCTTGTTAGTTGCTACAATTAATAGCCATGATAGTTGCAATGTTAATGCTAAATTAATTACCTTATTATTCGCCAGAATAATTGCTACAACACTGGAATGGTCAACATATTCCTGCTTGATTGATTAAATGGCCACTAGTTGCCTAAATGGACGACTTCGCTTTTTAACCTATAATGACATCAGTCCAGGCCACCAACTTGCTTTGGTGCATATGTCCTAAGTTTTACCCTTACCTGGCAGTGACTCTTATTGAGGGTGCGTGGCAGTAAATCTTTTAGGTACATGGCCTTGGTCACTCGTAGATTGTTATGGCGTTATGGAACGTACACTTCTTATCCGATTTCCTTATTGTTGAAGGCAACTGTCATTTTGGTACCTAGAATAAAGATAGACGCATGTGGAATTTATTAATTTAATAAATGCTTTGTTGTTGCTTTCGGCATTGATGTTGTAATGTTGTTATTGCTATATTAAGTGATTGGTTAATTGTCATGATTAGATGCCTTTTTAAATGCTTTATTATTGCATTAATGGTAGCATTCCACATCAAGACTGTTACTAGTGTTATTTAGTTAATGGCCAAACGGTGTGTTGGACGTTAAGTCTTTAATAGCATGTTAATCTTACACATTGCAGTTGATATAGTGAATATTGTTTATATTTTGGCAATTGCTAAGGTTAAATCGTATTAATGTTAGATTATATTTGTAGTTAGTGTCTAAATCATGATTTATACTTTCTAGCTTGCTTTTAAGGTCAAAATTAGAATTGCCAATTGTTGACTAGTTGTGATTTGGACTTACTAACTTGTTTGCTTTTAAAGGTTAAAATAGACTCTCAAAAAGTTGAATAGCTGTAATTTAGACTTGCTAAATTGGATGTGTAATTGATGCTAGTTGGGATTATAGATATCGTCTAATTGGTAACTTAGACTCGCTAAATTTGAGTCAAAAATCATGTTAAGTTTGGTTGGTAACTTGTTGACTAGTTGTGATTTAGACTGGTTAACTGATCTATTATTAATGCCCATTTTTAATCATAGATATTGACCTTTCAACCTTGATTAATGGTTGGTTGTTGACAAAGTCATTTTTAGCTTGTGCTTCCCATTGAGGGTGTGGTTATTCATTTAATTAATGTTTGTACTTAGTTTGGTAAACATTTAATATGCTTGGTCTGTTGGTGTCAGGGGGGGATGTAGACACCTCCTTGTTCCTCAGAATAGTCGCCAGCCTTGAGACCTTAAATGGTCAAAATCGATGGGAACTTGTGCTTGAGCATTGCTTATGTGTCCTAGAGGTCCTGACCATTGCAGGGTAGGACGAGTGGGTAGTCATTCTTATGTTTCATCGATTGAGTGTCGTACATTGCTTCTAGATGCTTGATGTTGTTTTATGTTAGGTAGTTATGTTTGTTGTGGTGTGAGTTGCATGCATTGTGTTCGTCGTTGTGTTTCGATGTTGAGTATAATGTCATTATTACCTTCCTACATGCACACACACAAAAAAAAAAAATTCACTTGTTATGTGAGGCTTGTTGTCATAACGAAATGGGAGGTCCGTTACATATGGTATCAGAGTGGGTTCAACCCATGACTTGGGATCGCTACGGATTTTGTTGATATGATTTGATTATAAGGTTACTAATTGACTTGAATTGTATTCTTGTAGGAAATCATGGTTAGAGGACGCCATGGAGGTAGACGACAGGGTGCTAGGGGAGGAGGCATAACGCCTCCAATAGAATCCTTGCCTGAGGGGTCGAACCCCTAGGGAGATGAGGAGGTTCTCAGATAGGAGAAGATAGCAGTTGGTGATGTAGTTGGAATGATGAGATATTTTCAACACATGTCCGAGGCACTGATTAGATGTTTGGACAGAGATGAGGCCAGGGCATCGAAACCCATTGATTTTCCACCGCGCGCTCCGGTCAGTACTGGTAGCATTCACCATGAACTCGAGAAGGTCAAATTTCTTGAGTTATTTGGTGCCCTGGATGGCACAATCACCGAGGCATGGTTGGAGAACATGGCGATGTGCTTTTCACTTCATGATTATACCTCCAACATGAAGGTCCACATGATGGTCTTTCAACTAAAGGGGAGTGCTCTTCTATGGTCGAATACACTCCTACAGTAGCTGAATGTGGCTGTCAAAGACGTGTCATGGGAACTGTTCGAGGAACAGTTCCGAGAGAGGTAACTTTCAAAGGAATTAATTGAGTGTCAGCTTAATGAGTTCAACACCTTAGGATAGGACGATCGTATGGTGCCTGAGTAAGAGGCTCATTTTATGGAGCTGCTTCGGTATGCTCTGCACCTTAACATTGAGAAACTTAAGGTCAGCAGGTTTGTGTTTGGCCTTAACGGCAACATACGTGCAAAGGTCAAGATTTTTATGCCTCAAACCTTGCATGATGTCATCCAGAAGGCACTCATAGCAGAGGAGGAGCTTATCAGCGGGGGTAAGACCAGGACTGCAGTGAGACCAACAGGGAAGGTGTCATCTGGAGCACACCAGCATCAGACACCAACCAAACATATGTCAAGATATCGTGGCTTCTAGAGGGGATCCACTTTCACTACACCTCGATGAATGATGCATCAACAACAGAAACCTTATCAGGGACCACAGCATCAATAGTATCATCGACCACAACATCAGCAGTTTAGGCCTGTTCAACAGAACATACCAGAATTCCAAGCCAGTAGGCTATCATCTTCTACTTTGGGTACTAGGACTACTGGGCTGAAGAAGGGGTGTTGGATGTGTGGGGAGCCACACTACCAGCGCAACTACCCAGTGGAGAGGACTAGAGCGTCCAAATCAGCCAGACCCACTACTGTGGGAGATATGGGCAAGGCCCATCGGATTCATGTAGTAGTGAATAACCGCCAAGCAAAGCATCAGTCGACTGTGCTTGAGACGACAGGTACTGTCATTGACTAGACCCTTAGTATTTTGATAGATCACAGTGCTATCGAGAGCTTCATTTCTAGTGCAGCGTTAAAAATAATTAAGGTAATGGAAGTCGAACAGGATGAGTTTAGCTTCATAGAGATGGCTTCAAGAGCCAAATAAAAGGTTGGAGGAAAGGTTACGGGATGTATCCTTAACTTGGGAGAGTTTGTCACAAGGGCCAACCTATACATCATGATCTTAGGATCTCATGATGTTGTGATTGGTATGGACTGGTTGGAATCACATGAGGCAACACTCAATTGTAAGATGAAATGGTTGAGCTTGGTCGATGATGAGGGATAGAGACATGTGATTGTAGGACGGAACTAGGGATTTTCCCTGAGGTCCATCTCTTCCTTACAGCTATGGAAGAGAATGCGCAAGGGGTGCAAGCTTTATGCGATCCTTGTGTTAAATGAAAAGGGATTAATAGAAGGATTAGAACACCTTCCGGTGGTGAGAGAGTTTGCGGACATATTTTTGGAGGAGTTACCTGGGATGCCACCGGAGAGGGAATTGGAGTTTATCATAGACCTAAAACTAGGGACCGAACCGATAGCAAGAACGCCTTATCGTATGTCGACCCCGGAGTTACAAGAGTTGAAAATGCAATTGAAGGAGTTGATGGACCTAGGACTAATATGTCCTAGTGTGTCACCATGAGGTGCACCTGTTATTTTCATACGAAAAAAGGATGGGTCATGGAGGCTCTGCATTGACTACCATCAATTGAACAAGGCCACGATCAAGAATCAATATCCATTGCCAAGAATTGATGATCTGTTCGATCAAATGAAGAGCACAATGGTGTTCCCAAAGATTGACTTGCAATCAGGATACCACCAGTTACAGATTAAGGAAGATGACATCCCTAAGACTGATTTTAAGATGAAGTTTGGACATTATGAGTTTACTGTTTTACCATTTGGACTCACAAACACCCCAGGTTTATTTATGAGTTTGATGAATGGGATGTTCCATGAGTACTTGGACAAGTTCATCCAAGTATTCATTGACGATATTTTGATTTACTCTCGGACGATGGAGGAGAATGACAAGCACTTGTGCTTGGTACTACAGTGTCTGCGAGAGCACAAATTGTATGGGAAGTTGTCCAAATGCTCTTTTTATCAATCGAAGATTCACTACTTAGGGCATGTCATCTCCAATGAAGGCATCACCATGGATCCAACAAAGGTCAAGGCTATTATGGAATGGCCTATGCCGATGAATGTATCAGAAGTGCATAGCTTCATGGGTTTAGTAGGATACTATCGACGGTTCGTCAAGAGATTTTTGAAGATAGCAAATCTGATCACAGAGTTACAGGAGAAGAACAAGAAGTTTGTTTGGACTGAGAAATGTGCATAAGCATTTCATAGGCTCAAGGAATTATTAACAACAACACCGATACTAAAGGTCCCTAACATGGACGTGGACTTCTTGGTATGCACTGACGCATCCAAGGAAGGCTTAGGTGGGGTCTTGATGCAAGACGGATGAGTGATTGCTTACATTTCGAGGAAACTAAAAAGGCATGAGGAGAACTACATGACGCATGATTTGGAGTTGTTAGCCATCATTTATGCCTTGAAGGTTTGGAGACACTACCTTGTTGGAAAAAAATTTGAACTAAAGACTGACAATTGTGGACTACAACACATCTTTATGCAAAGCGACCTGAACACGCGACAATGGCATTGGTCAGAATTGCTTAGCGAGTATGACTTTGAGATTACATACATAAAAGGAACAGTGAACTGAGTGGTGGATGCATTGAGTCGGAGACCACACATCTTTTTGGTGCTACCTCTTGAGACGAATCTACGTGAAAAGATTCTAACTTCACAGTGTGATGATGAGTGGTACAAAGAGGTTGAGGGTTTTATCGGACAAAACACAATGATGGTACCATGATTTGAAGGATTTTCATTTGATAGCGATGGATTATTGAGGTTTAAAAATTGGATCTACATACCGTCGAATGACGAGTTGAGGATGTTGATCCTGAGTGAGGCTCATTGAGCAGTTTACATGGCTCACCCGGGAGTCACGAAGATGAGGGCAGACCTTAAACCCTTATTCTTTTGGAAGGGAATGAAGGTCGACATAGTCAACTATGTGGCCAGATGTCTAGAATGTCAATAGGTAAAGGCTAAACATAGACACCCATCAGGATTACTACAACCACACGTTATTCTGGAATCAAAATGGGAGGTTATTTCGATGGATTTTATTGTTGGATTGCCACTGATGGCAAGGAGACATGACTCAATTTTCGTAGTAGTAGACACTCTGATGAAGATTGCTCACTTTATTCTTGTGCGCATGACGTATCAGGCACCTGACATAGATAGAGTTTTCATCAGTGAGATTGTGAGGCTGCATGGCATGCCTAAGAGGATTATATCTGATCGAGGATAGGTGTTTATTGGACAATTTTGGACAAGTTTCCAAGAGGCCTTGGGAACCCAACTTAACTTTAGTACTGCGTATCACCCAGAGACTAATGGGCAGACCGAACAAACTAACTATAACTTGGAGGACATGTTGCACATGTACATGATGGACCAACAAAAGCATTGGGAAGAATTCTTGCCACTAGTGGAGTTCGCTTACAACAACAGTTACTAGAGCACCATTAAGATGATGCCTTTTGAGTTTCTTTACGGGTGACCATGTCAGACACCTTTGAGTTGGGATCAGCTTTAGGATAGGGTCCTAGTAGGACTAGAAGAGATCCAAGAAATGGAAGAGCAAATGAAAACAATAAGACAAAGGATTAAAGAAGCACAGGATCGATAGAAGGGTTATGCCGATGTGCACCATGTCAACCGTAGTTACGAGGTCGATGATCGAGTCTTCTTGCGAGTTAAACCACATAAAAGTTCGATCAATTTTGGGAAGGGAGCTAAACTCTCTCCTAGGTTTGTGGGACCTTTCAAGATTGTTGAGAGAAAGGGGCCCATGTCCTATCGACTAGCCTTGCCTGATTCTTTGAGGCGTATGCACGATGTTTTTCATGTATTTGTTTTGAGACATTATATTAGTGATCCTACACATGTTATTGACATGAGTTCCTTGCAGGTGACGGACGAGGGGGTGCTCATGGTTGAGCCGATCCACATCTTGGATCATCGTGTTCGATAGCTACGAAGTCGAACAATAGAGTAGGTCAAGGTCCAGTGGGACAATTATAGTCTGCAATCGGTGACCTGGGAGGATGCATATGATATGCACTAGGAGTTTCCATTTTTGTTTGATAGATAGACATATGATACTATGATACACTTTATTTCAACATTTATACTGTGAAACTTTGAGACAAAGTTTAGACCAAGAGGGGGTGTATGTAACATCCCGCTCAGGTGCATCGAGTGAACTTATTCTTTGATGACACTTGCTCGCAAGTGATCTAGATTATTATGCTATTAAAAATTTTGATTTTGATTATGAGGCATTATGGGTTGATGACATGTTGTTTTATTGCATTGACATAGACAGGTGCTATTGACTCAATTTACTGAGTGTGCAGGATTTTGGACCTCAAGGATGTAGAGGCATCGATGGAACCCCTTGGACTCTGGATCGATTCAAGGAGTGTACCATTGGGGTTTGATTGTTTTACTGTGATATTAGTGCATTTGATTAGATGATATGGTATGGATATGTTCTGGCATGATTTGTTGATGATGCAGGCTGGCGATAGCTTGTCGACCAGACTCACATGTGGATTAAAGGGGTCACGCACGACTACCAGAGATGTTGAGGGAGAGGTGTGGATAGTAGCCTTGCCACAACCTACTAGCACTCCCACCATGGCTCGAAATGTAGGTTAACGATTACCTAGTTTGAGAGGACCCACGATGCCGTGAGGGCAGACTGTGAAAATCATTCATGATGATTCTAAGGGGTGCGCAATAATGTGGGGGCCTTATTCCTTAGAGACCCTTAGTCTCCAACAAGTTCACCTGGTGGAGTATTGACTTGAGGGGTTTTTGATGTCTACCAAGTCAATCAAGAGGCAAGTGACACCCTTGGAGCACGTGCTGTATTCTGAAGGGCATGCCGTGCAAGAAAAATGGAAAGAGGCGAGTATCA
The DNA here is from genome assembly GCA_032191745.1 of Picea mariana. Lineage (NCBI taxonomy): Eukaryota > Viridiplantae > Streptophyta > Pinopsida > Pinales > Pinaceae > Picea > Picea mariana. Next base: position 69,034 of record JASDQU010508216.1, read on the forward strand.
CCCTTGGAGCACCTAGTGCGCCTTGAAGGGCATGTCGCATTGTTTTGATAAATGAATGAACCTAGACGTATCATTGGAAACGCGACTCCGGAAGATCGGAAGAGCGTTTCCAATGA
>JASDQU010508216.1:75450-88861 GCA_032191745.1 Picea mariana
CTCGCCTGAGCAGTCAGACAGGAGCCTGATCTACGGTCGTCGCCTTAGCATTAAAAGACCTATGGATCTCAACGCCATGCTTTTCTGTGTGAGGATGATTAGCGAAGGACAAACCTATTAGTCGACTACCCTTGATGTTTGTCCCTGGCTGATTGTTGATTTTTCCATTTGGCAACGGCCTCCACGTGTGGATTATCTGGTGTCCTTGTTGGTTTTCTCTATGCCTTGACTGATAGAACCTCTGTAATCATTCCATGACCTTTCCCATTAGATCCTTGCATTTTCCTACTGTTGTCTACATTGTATTAGGGTTATAGCAATGGAAGCACGGATTGATTCCCTGTCTAAAATTTTTTGGGTATTCTGGCAATGGAAAAACGCATTGGTTTTAGGCCTATTTTTTTTTTATTATTTTATATTCTTACAATAAAAAGGATTGATTTCAGGTCTGCATTTTTATAATGGTATCCTGGAATTGGAAAAACGTTTTTATTTGATTTCATGTCTGATTTATATTTGTGTCCTTGAAATGAAAAACGTTTTTGTATTCCAACTATTCACACACCGCCCAAAATCATTTTTACCTAGAAAGTGAAGAGGATTGACGTTTTGTGTTTCTATTTTTTTTACTCAGCAATCCATAATCCCCTCAACAAATTTGTTTCAATTGCCAATAATATATGTGAATGGATTCACCTCAACATTTTACAAGTTTTCTATTCTTTCCCCCTTCTTCTCCATAATTTTGCTGAGAATTTCGTGGGCATCCTGTGGGGAAAGAATATCTTTGTTTTCCCCCTTCTTATGCATGATTTTGTTGATAAATTTGTGGATAAACATTTAGTGTTGATGAAGTCTACTTTCAAATTTTAATTGTTGGGTGTTGCCATCATTATGACTAAAATTGTGCCTAGTGGATAGCTGGCAATTCACCCAAAGCCTATGAAGTCTTCTCTCATTTTTAATTGTTGGGCATTGCCATATTTATATACTGAAATCATGCCTAGTGGGTAGCTGGCAATTCGCCCAAAACTTATCATGTTTGCTTCATTTTCTTTTTGCTGTGCAGTCTGCCACTCATCACAACATCTTCATGTCTCTTTCCAGCCTTGTCTTGACCACCCTGCCCTCTGTCTGTAATTCATTTTATGACTCTTGGCATGTTAATACTATAACTTGAATTATTTTTTTAACTCTGAGAATTGGTCCTGATAATTGCTTGTTGAAGGCCATGCCAGTTGTCTTGTTAGTTGCTACAGTTAATAGCCATGATAGTTGCAATGTTAATGCTAAATTAATTACCTTATTATTTTCCATAATAATTGCTATAGCACTGGAATGGTCAATAGATTCCTTCTTGATTGATTAAATGGCCACTAGTTGCCTAAATGGATGACTTCGCTTTTTAACTTGTAATGACATCAGTCTAGGCCGCCAACTTGCTTCAGTGCATATGCCCTGAGTTTTACCCTTACCTAGCAGTGACTCTTATTGAGGGCGCATGGCAGTAAATATTTTAGGTACATGGCCTTGGTCACTCGTAGATTGTTATGGCGTTATGGCACTTACACTTCTTAGCCAATTTCCTTATTGTTGAAGGCAGCTGTCATTTTGGTACCTAGAATGAAGATAGACGCATGTGGAATTTATTGAGTTAATAAATTCTTGGTTGTTGCTTTCGACCTTGATGTTGTAATGTTATTATTGCTATATTAAATGATTGGTTAATTGTCATGATTAGATGCCTTGTTAACTACTTTATTATTGTATTAATGGTAGCATTCCACATCAAGATTGTTACTAGTGTTATTTAGTTAATGGACAGATGATGTATTGGACGTTAAGTCATTAATAACATGTTAATCTTAGACATTGTAGTTGATATAGTTAATATTGTTTATATTTTGGCAATTGCTAAGGTTAAATCATATTAATGTTAGATTATATTTGTAGTTAGTGTCTAAATAATGATTTATACTTGCTATCTTGGTTGCTTTTAAGGTCAAAAATAGAATTGCCAATTGTTGACTAGTTGTGATTTAGACTTACTAACTTGTTTGCTTTTAAAGGTTAAAATAGACTCGCAAAAAGTTGACTAGCTGTAATTTAGACTTGCTAAATTGGATGTGTAATTTATGCTAGTTGGGTTTATAGATATCGCCTAATTGGTAACTCAGAATCGCTAAATTTGAGTCAAAATTCATGTTAAGTTTGGTTGGTAACTTGTTGACTAGGTGCGATTTAGACTGGTTAACTGATCTGTTATTAACGACCTTTTTTAATCATAGATATTGACCTTTCAGCCTTGATTAATGGTTGGTTGTTGACGAAGTCATTTTTAGCTTGCGCTTCCCGTTGAGGGTGTGTTTGTTCATTTAATTAATGTTTGTACTTGGTTTGGTAAACATTTAATATGCTTGGTCTGTTGGTATCGGGGGGGATGTAGACACCTCCTTGTTCCTCAGAACAGTCGCCATCCTCGAGACCTTAAATGGTCAAAATCATTGGGAACCTGGGCTTGAGCATTGCTTATGTGTCGTGGAGGTCCTGACTATTGCAGGGTAGGACGGGCGGGTATTCATTCTTATTTTTCATCGGTTGAGTGTTGTACATTGCTTCTAGATGCTTGAGGCTCTTTTACCTTAGGTCGTTATGTTTTTTATGGCGTGAGTTGCATGCATTGTGTTCTTCGTCGTGTTGGGATGTTGAGTATAATGTCATTATTACCTTCCTACATACACACAAACACAAAAAAAAAAATTGCACTTGTTATGTGAGGCTTGTTGTCGTAACAAAATGGGAGGTCCGTTACAGAAACAAATCCACTTTATTATTACACAATATTAAGATTAGTTCAGATTTATAGAAAAATATCAAAAAAGAAGAAAATAATTATTTTACAAAGGATTATAACCTGAATTTGTGTTTTAATCAAAGTGTCACGATGTTTATAAAAGGAATTCAATACCTTTGATAGAGCCACTGCTGCCAACAGGTGTCCATATCTTCGACAAGGACATCATTTAACCCACTCAAATGATTTAATCGCATCCAATAGTTCTATACACATGATGTATACTTCTATAAAAGTTAATTTAAAAGCATATACCTGCTACATCTCTACCCAACATTTCTTCGTTGCCGGCAGGCCTATCAGTACCCTGACAAATTTGTCTTGGTATCATGTGTGCATTTACCCGCTACCAACAAGCCTGTTTAGTACCCCGACGGGTTGACACACACTTCCCACACTTAAGTTCTTCCAACCCTCTTATGACACTTTTAAATAATAATACAATTATATATTTATTAATGACAAAGAGAGCGGGGTGATACTGGAGGTTAATTGCAATACAGGTGAACAATTGATCATTTTATTTCTTTCAAAACTAGAAGTTTTATCATGGTTTAGATATTTTAGATTTCGGTTAAGAAATCATCTAGAGAATGGGGAAGTAATTAAAAGTGATCCTTTAAGAATAGGGATTGTGTAAAAATTATAAGGATAATCATAATTCCCAAAGATCTCAACACATTTCAAGCGTAATACTCTCACGAAGACCATTTAGAGTTTCATAGTACTCAACAGACTTACAAATCAATTATTTGAGTTGAAACTTAACATCAGAAACTGTTTGAACTGTTTCAATTTTTTTTTTAAAACATAGGTCTTGAAACGAATGCTTCCTTCAACAATCTCTCTTTGATGAGAAATATATTTATTCAAAAATATAGACAAGAAGAAAGTTCAATCGAAAAAATAAAAAAAAACAAGCACACAACAAACCAAATCATATTTTATAAATGGGATTCAAAATCAAAAATATATCGAAACAAAAAAAATCAAAATAGAAAAAGCTCACTTTTAAAAGGAATTTGATCAAAAACAAAACCATGCCAACCTCTCATAGAGAAACATGATCAAAAGGAAGAACAACACAATTCATAGTTTTGCATATAGGAAGGTTCTTTTCTTAACATAGTGATGCATGATACATCATTTTGACCAAGCTTATTGTTAAAAGTTACAGAAAAATCCTTAACCAGGATGACTGCAATAACATGCAATGGTAAGATATGTTTGTTAGGGTAAAACTAAGATCAAATCCCTAATCTCTTCTTTAATTCTTCATAATATCTGAAATCATTGCATGATGCTACCAGGTTTTGAAAAAGAAACATTTAATCAAGACAATTGCAAAAAGAAAAAAAAAAGGAATTGAAAGAAGACTTCCCTGACAACATTCAGATGATGGTTCTCTTTGCATAACCACGTGCCTTCATAACTGCATTATTCAAAAGCAAAAAGTGAAAACGAAAGAAAAACCCTAAAGGAATCTATTCCTAAACCTACTCTAACTTCTACCTAGACCAAAACGCTAAGTAAAATCATATTTCCAATGCATCCACAAGAGCATCTTCAATCCTGCAAGGCATAGAAAGTCGAAAATCGGAATAAAAGAACATAGTATTTGTAGATACAAAGGAAATATGTCATTCTTACCTCCTATATATTCATTTAAAAACAAAGCAAGCACGACCTTACCATTCTTTTGAAACTTCTTGATGTATGAATCCTCCATCCATTCTGCAATCTTGTCGTGATATGGGTCACAATGGCATGGAAGAATGTAAGTAAGTTTGGAAAACTTGTCAATATTATGGGGACCTAAAAAAAGCATCAGCCAAGGCTGATGTGCCACATCCTCTTGGAAATTCTCCAAGTGTTCATCAATTTATTCACATGGAGGACCTAAAAAAATCATGTCATGCTTACGTCCTAGATATTTAGGTAGAAACAAAGCAAGAATTTTTTTATCTTTATTATGAATAGTTTTTACATATGAATGCTCAATCCATTCTAAGATCCTATCATAAACATTAGTATGCAAACTATGACTTCAACGAACTAGATCTGTCAATGGGGAACACATAATAAGAGCATTCATGACATCAATTATATTACTAGTTTGAACACTTCCTTTGATGAGATGGATCATTTCAAAACGTGAAGCATAATCATTAAAATTTGAACTAACCAAAGAATGAGTATGCAATGTAGAATATTTTATCTCCATGAGAATGAGTGCATTGTCTTTTTCAAAAATAAATCATGTAAAATCATCTTGCAACATGTATTTTTTCCATGCGAGTGATGAAAGTGAAAGAGCATCAAATCCAACTTCATAAATGGTATGTTCGAAATTAATTTCACCAAATCTTGTCATATCAAAAAAATTTGATTGTGATGGAAAATAGTAAGATACCGTGGGTAAAGTATCATGTCCACCAAAATCTAAGAAGAGATTGGGATATAAAGAGTAAAAGGAATAAAAAATGAGCACATGAAAAGAATCTCTTGAGCTATGATATTTAATAATGGTATTCTCAAGACATTCCTCTTCACTTTCCTTAACATTTTCACTCTGTTTTGGTGATAAATCCTTTAACTTAATATGATCATCTGAATTTTCCTCATGTATGATAGACAATTCAAAACTTTCATGAAAAAATTCAAATCTTTCATGTCGATAAGATATGATTTGTGGATGAAGGTTTAAGCTTTCTTCTTCAAATTGAATATTTACATCTCTAATCAGTTTGATACTGTAACATCCCACTTTTTCATGCACTAAGTGAACTTATCCTTTGAGGACACTTGCGTGAAAGTGATCTGGGTTATTATACTATTGGTCATTTTGATAATGATTATGAGATATTATGGATTTGATGATATGTTATTTTTTTGTATTTACATAGACAGGTGTTATTGTCTCGGTTCTCTTGAGTGTGCAGGACTCTAGATGTTGAGGATGCAGAGACATCATTGAAACCCTTGGACTATGGATCGAGGCAGGGAGTGGACTATTGGGATTTGAATGTCGTTGATGTCATATATGTACATATGATTAGATTTTATGATGATTGAGTATTATTGTTGACATGATTTGTTGATGGATGCAGGTTGAAGATAGCTTGCCGATGAGACTCACATGTGGAGTAGAGGGGTGTTGGCAGCCATTTCGCATTTTTTATCCTGTCCTTATAAGCTTCCTAGACAAGTGTTTTGGAACCCTTGATTCTCATCGCAATCTTTTGAATAAAACAACACTATTATTTTGCGCATTTTCACACCTGCCTTTTGTCCTCGTTTTCACGACTGCACGCGTGAAAACTTTGATTTCAAAGTCACGTCAATGGAATTAAAATTATCACTAGATTATTATGATTACTCTTGTCTATGTGTTCATTGCATTTCCAATTCAATTATGGTCACACAGTTGGCAAGACACCAAAACCTTTACTCACTTGGCATTTTTTTTGTTGTTGTTAATATGACATCATTTTTAAAAGACTGTGATGATATTCTAATGATTGTGATTAAATCGTTGATTTAATGATGGTTTGATGTACTTTGATCAAATTCCTTCGTGCATTGGTTTCATGAAAACACATTGACATTGTGGTTAGACCCTTGGTGCAATCATTTCATACAACACATACTTGTTATGATCGAACCCTTGGTGTTGATTTCAAAACATTGTTTTGATTTTAAAACCATGCAAACACTATTGCTTATGCAAATATTTGGGTCAACTCACCATAGTTTTCATTAATTGTTTGAATGGCATTGCTTTTAACATATACCAATAGTGATTTGAATCACCATATGTGTCGTCAATTGTACAATTGGATATGACTGTTTTTCATGCGTTGATTTCGTTCCACCACCCTCGCACACTTAGGCATTAATTCCTACCTTGTATCTCAGGTTACTTCTATTGGTTTCGAGAAAGCCTGTGAGCTATCGGTCCTGTGTATACCCTGTCCAAACCCTTGACCTTTTTCCATACTCACTGTGTGTTTTTTTCTATGGCACCTGTGGTGTGCATAGAACCAAATGGTATCCAAACTCTGCTGCTATTCGACAATGCTCGTGAGGATTTGGAAAATAATTGCTGGCTGATTTTTATCCAAACGTTTGAGGGTTTCAACCTTTCGGTTGCCCACTAGTTCACCCTCACCTTCGACGGATTCAGGGCTAAGGTCAGAGACATACAGCTCGAGCTAAATGAGGAATTCCTAAGCTCAGCTACAGGGCAAAGGTGGTTTAAAAATTCCAAAGTGGACGAGGTGTCATGGCCGCTCCTATTCACATTAAGAAAGATTGTTAGTTGCGATAGAGGTATGCCTGTCACTACCCTCAAACCCAGGTGGCATGATCTTTTGGCAATTATTCAGCAATTTGTGACCTACGAAGGTCGTTATGGCTTGGTATTTCTGTATCATCTTCGGTTATTGATGAATTTTATAGACTACCCTCTGAATATGCCACATTATCTCTTACGTAGTATGTACAAGATGTCTAAATGATTTAAGCGTGAGAAGGTTGATAGCAACCTTTTCCATCACTGCTTGATCAAAGTCATTATCGTTCATCATATGAGCCTTAGTGGTGACTGTTGGAAATCATTCCTATCTAGGAATGGCTTTGCCACTTCCGAGTGTGTCCAAGTGGACAAGATTGTGGTTATTGAAACTCTGGTTGTTCCTACCATGCCATATCCTACCCTTCTACCCCCTATCAAACCCTCAAACATTTCCTAGCTGAGGAATACCCCTATTCTCATGGCCTCTGCTCTATGGAACCCTATGACTATGTTTCCAACTTACCTCCGTGCCTCAAGAACGACCCTAACTTCTCAGGAATTAAGCTTCATAGTGAAACCCCTGGTAACTTGAACGAACCATCACCTATGATGTCAAGGCTCGATCAATCACCGTGTACTCAATGAAATTCCTGGCTTGAACGTTACTACATGGACGTCCCCCTGTTGCAATTTAAGATCAAATCATTAGAGGAATGAGTTAGTGTGTTGTCAAAGGAGAACGATAGGATACAAGCCAACGAGAAGAAGGAAAAGACCACCGATTCAATTGTCTTCAGAAATGTTGAGGCAGCAACGACCTTTTCAATTCAAAGTTATCCTGATCGAATCATTTTCCTGTTGCCCAGGTATATATTTCAACATTGATTTTGCTTTATGAGTTGGTTTGAATTAATATAACCGATTGTGTTTGCCCCGAATTAGTTCTGTTTGTTTGAATAGATTCAAAAACAATTCTGTTTTGTTTTGAATGAATATTTTCGCTTTGGATTATGATTGCATTCGATCTGTACAAAAGATTTATTTGCTAAAATCAGACACATCTATGTTTTGATTGATACGATTAGTATAATGATTGTGTCGGCCCTAAGTTAGTTTGATTTATTTCTTATGGTTTGATTTTGAAATGATGTTGTATGCCCTCAATTAGCATAGTCATTTGTACATGCGTTGAAGATTGGTTTGATATAGTTCTATTTGTTTTGAATTAAAGAACGATTTTGTTAGTTATGTTTAGACTCAACAACGATTTTGTTAAGTTCTGAGTCGACATAAACTATTGCTTTTGTATTGAATAAATATGAAAGATTTGCTTGATCGGTTATAGTCTTTTTCGATTGAGATTGATTCAAAAATGATTTCGTCGGTTTCGAATTATTCTGCCTGCTTCGAATTAGTAATAAAAAGTGTTTGGCAGATTGCATATATCCTTGTTATCATTCGGTTAATTGACCATGAGTTCGTTTGTTTCAATACAAGTTTTGGTTTATTGTGGCATGAATGATTCGCTTTGTTTGGAATTAGTAATTAAAGATTTGGTTTAATAGGTTGAATATATTTCTTTTATCGTTTGATTGATTTAAAACAGTTATGCTTGCAAATAAGACCAGCTACAAAATCGTGAGATTCTGTAGCTAGTCTTAAAACTTAGATTTTTGTTAATTTTACCAATCAAACATTATCTAAACTTCTTTATTATTTTCCACCTATAGGTACCTATGAATTTCAATGGAAAATTGGACATGCTGTGGAAGTTTAGAAGATGCTTTTGTGATATAGTTTTGTTTTAGGTTGTTAGCTTAAGTTAGAAATAGAGACTTGGGAGATTGTTCCCAGATTTTTTGTAAACCTTTTTTGATAATTCCCATAGGGATGTTTTACCCTATGGCCTTTAAATACTTGTTATTTTTTGTAATGAATGGATCATCACTGTTGGGAGAACAAGAATATGGATTTCTGATGATACAGACTCGAATGGAAGTGGATCTTTTGTAACAGCTTTAGCTTTCAATTTATCATACTTTCGTTCAAGTTGTGTGCATTTCAATTTGTGATTAAGTCATTGACTTCTTTAGATATCAAGACTTATTACAGGTTAATGCATCGTGATTTAAATTCTTTCCATATCTTATGTATCTCAGTTTTAGTACAACAATTACTCTGTTTCAATTTAATGAATTAAAGGTTTATCTTCTTCGTTAAATGAATCATTTTGTACAAATCTTCGCATATGGGTTTATCTAAATGTGATGATTTGTAAATTTTAAGATTGTTGTCATTTTATGTATTGTTTGTTCTTTCATTGATATTCAAAGAGCATCGTTGCTTCCTATTTACAAGAAGCTTGTGGAAAATCTGGTGCGAGTTTCCTCCCATCGAACAGGTGAATCATATACTTTTCACGGGACAAATTGCCAAGCATTACTTCAGGTTAGATCGTTATTTGCAATTTGATAGATAATAAATTAGAGAATTTTCAGTAGTTTAGATAGATGTATAGTTTAGTTTTATTTTAATTATTCATCTCTGATAATTGTCATTTTATTTTTGTTTCATAAAATTATAAAATTCAAAAATAATAGCTTTGTTGTCATAGGACAGCTCACAAATGGGTTTTTTTTTTCAGGTTTTCGATTTAAAATCTGTAATCTGTAAATATTGTACATTTGTAGTTGGGATCTAATTCTGTTGATAATTGAACATTCAATTTCATAGAATTTTTGCTGTATAATATTAGACAGTAAATTGTATATATATATATATATATATATATATATATATATATATATATATATATATATATTTCAGATTTGTTTATAGTTTTCTTTAATTGTTGTTTTCATTTAGATTAGTTCCTTTAGTTTAGTTTTCTTTCGTTTTCTTAGGACTTAGATCAGCTAACGGAGCCGCTAAACGCGTCGAGGTGGATCATCCCAAATGGCTTGGGTTATTTAGACAACCCCGGACCAGATCCACTCCTCCAGTTGATGAGCGTTCAATTTCGCTCGTCAACAAATGGCGCTAGAAGGAGGGCCTCACTGACAAGTTGGCCTTATAGGAGCCTTTATTTTAAATGTATTCAATTTTCCCCATGGCTCCCCAAATCACTATGTTGGAACATGCTTTCAACTTCTCATTGTCCAATGTTCCCAATGAGACAGTCTATCGCTTGTCCAAACTCACCTTTCATGGTGAAGGAAATATATCTGCTAAAGACCACCTTAACAAGTTTTGGTGCAAATGCATCAAAAATGAAATCTCAGATTTAAGAATTTTATGCAGACTTTTCTCTTTTACTTTTAGAGGTCGGATCAAACATTGGTTTGAATCATTTCCAGCATGTCACATTTTTGATTGGTTTGAATTTGTAGATGAGTTTCTAGATGCTTTTGAAATTTATGATTTTGATCAATTATGTGAAGAATTTCATACTTTGGTAATCAACGACGATTCATCTTCAGAATACCTTTTGACAAGAGTCTATCATATCCTCTGTAAATTTAATCTTGATGACATGTCAGTTGCATTAAGTCTCTTCTGTGATGCTTGCATCCCTTCTATCCAATCATATTTAAGCACGAACAAAGAACTAATTGCAAATCCTATCACTCAACTGCAAGAACAATTCTCTTCGCAAGAAGAGAAAGATCCTTCCGACAATGTTGAACAAGCTAGGGAGGTAGAATCTATTGACCAGGTCCTTATTGACAACCAAATTGGTTTTTCCTCTGAATCATTGTATTTTCGGTCTTCGAACAGTATGGAAAAAGATTCATTTTTGGCTCAAGGTGAATATCCTCATTCTTTTAACTCATGCTCTAATCAACATTTGAAATCAGTCATTGAAGAACACTTAAGTAACAAAAATCATCTTGAATGTTCTAGTACTCCTATGAAATTGATTAGAGAAGAAGATATACAACTAGAAGAAGAAACCTTAAACCTTCATCCTCAAAATGCACTTTGTTCATAGAAAAGACTAGATGTTGGTCACATAAATTTTGAATTATCTATCACACAAAAGGCAAATCCAGATGGTCATATTATGTTAAGGAATTCGTCACCAAAACAGAGTAAGAGTTTTAAAGAAAGTGAAGAGAATTGTCTTGAGAATACCATTGTTGAGTATCATAGTTCAAGAGATTCTTTTCATCTTCTTATTTATGATTCCTTTTATTCTTTATATCCTGATCTATTCCTAGATTCAGGTGGACTTGACATCTTACCTACAACATACTAATCTTTTCCACCACAATCATATCCTTTCGATATGCTAAATTTTGGTGAAATTAATTCTGAGCATAACATTGATAAAACCGGATTTGACGCTTGTTCACCTTCATCACTCACATGGGAAAAGGACATGTTGCGAGATGATTTTACACAGTTTATTGTTGAAAAGGACGATGCATTATATTTTATGGAGATCAAAAATTCTAATTTTCATACTCGTTCTTTGCTTAGCTCGAATCTTAATGTTTATGCTTCACATTTTGAAATGATCAATCTCATCGAAGGAAACATTCAAACCAATGATCTAATTGATTGCACGAATCCTCCTATGATGAGTTTCTGATTGATATATTCGTTTCATCAAAGTCATGGTTTGCATCCCCATTTTTGTGATAGTATCTTAGGATGGCTTGAATATTCATATATGAAAAAATTTCACAATAAAGACAAAGTTGAGCTTGCTTTCTTTTTACCCAAGTATCTTGGAAGTAGGCGTGACATGTTTCTTTTAGATCCTCCATGTGAAGAAATTAATGAACACTTAGAGAATTGTCAGGAGGATGGGGCATTTTAGCCTTGGCTGATGGTTATTCCATTTCCTCGTAATCCTGACAAGTTTTTCAATACTACTTACACTTTCCCATGCCATTATGACCCTTATCATGACAAGATTGCACAATGGCTGGAGGATTCATACAACAAGAATATTCAAGGGAATGGTAAGATCATGCTTACTTTGTCTTTAGATGATTATTATGAAGGTAAGTGTGATATGTTTCTATCATTTTTTGATATATTACCATTCTTATTAGTAATGCTTTTTCTTGTTTCCATTTCAGGATTAGAGTTACTTCGATGGCTACATTGGAAACATGACTTCACATAGTATCCTGATTTGTTCAATAGTTAGGGTAGGTTTAGGAATATGTTTTCCTTTTAGTCTTATTTCTCACTATTTCTCTTTGTAATAATGCAGTCATGAATGCAAGTGGGCACACCACGAGAACCATAATATGGCTGCTGTCAGGGAAGTCCCCTTGATCCTTTTCTCTTTACTTCTAGTTGAACATTTATTTTCAAAAACGCAGTATCATCATGAAAATATTAAATGGAAAGTAACAAGATAAATAAATCTAAATCAACCCTGACCCAAGGTACCACAAGTAAGACTTTTTTCTCATCAAACAAGATTTTCCTACTTTTCAGTCTCCCAAGGGATTTTATGACATGAGGTTTTCAGATGCACCTTCTGTACATATTTTGTTTTTTGTTTTTGTTTTTTGGACTTCTTTGCTTTCAAATATTTCTTTGCTGGTGTGTTTTGTTTCTTTTTATGCTTATCAGTCTTTCTTTATAAACACACATGCCTGCATTATGAACTGTTCAGACAAAGAAAACATAAAATTTTTCCTTTGAAATGACTGCTGAAAAGTTGTCTAAACATCAATTGTGATATGCTGCTGAAATTTACAGCCATGTTGAGGAAAGCATGTTCTTTGAAAGAAGTTTATTGATTTCAGTTTGTAAGTGAAGCCTGTCATGATCATCCATTATCTTCTTACGCTGTCCCTATTCCTTAAGGGAATGACTTAGAATATGTCTCCCTACCTTAGAAGGTTGGTTTTGTAAACAAACCATCTCTGAATCTTAATGAAGGACAGTTTAAAAAATTCTTTCAAGGTCTGTAAAAATATGTCTAAAAAATCATAATTTTCAGCGTCACCCCGCTCAATTATATATCTTTAAAAAATTAAATCATAAAAGAGCTGTGGGAAGTGCTTGTAAACCCGTCGGGATGTTGAACAGGTCTGCTGGCAGTGGGTAAATGCATGCATGATGCCAAGACAACTTCGTCGGGGTACTGAACAGGCCCACTAGCATCGAAGCAATGTCGGGTATATAAAAATTCATAAGTATGAAATCTCTTGACCTTAAAATGTCCTTTATTCTGATCTGGAACTTCTTGGTAGGATACAGATATCAGAGTGGGTTAAATGGCAACCCTGTCG
>JASDQU010508218.1:3832-33844 GCA_032191745.1 Picea mariana
CTAAACAACGTCGGATCCCACATATCCTTTCTTGAAGCAGCTCAAACCTCTTTCGCCCCTTATGTCGTAGAAACAATTTTCCCGTTCCCCAAATTTGTGAATTGTTGTGCTAAGAGATATTCCCAGGGAGAAAGAGTCATCCTAAACAAATTAGGGTGAGAAGTCCTGTGTAAAGTAGATGGTCCCTCTCTCCGACATGACCTAAATGTAATAGGAACCTCCCCTGTGGTGTCATAACCCTTTGAGGAACAGAGAATGATTATGATTTATAGGGAATGCTTGCCCGAGGGAAAAACCCTGTTTTTGCAAACCATAGTCAAACTTGAACATCATTCAGAAAGTCTATCCCTGCCTACCAATCTAAGAGTCATGATCATCGAAGTCCAGTGGGATTGCTCTCTATTGAGTCAAATTCTAGGTCTAGACAATGACAAGTTTGTGGTATAGGTTATGTTAGGAATCCTGTTAATTTTCTTCCTCTCTGGGCAATCAGTCCCTGTCAGTTTCGATGAATTTATTGCGGAGAACATACATCAACAACTCGTTAATTTCATCTCATTGAGACATATCAAATACTAGTCTCATCTGTTGAGAATGTTTCTGGGATCTAACAATATCGAGCTCCTTGAAGCTGTGTTTATTTCGACCTAGTGTAAAAAGATCACCATGCTCATATTCATCAACAAAATCATGTCGAGAATATATAGTCTTATTTTCGGTTCAGTCTTGCCAAGAGTCCTAGAAGAGATGAAAAGTTCACTGCAATTGAGTCCGGAGAATGTTATGGGAGACTGAATGTTTTTCACTCAATCCACCATGATTTGGTTATACGGATGCCAAGAAGGATCTCACCTTTTACCAGTTTTCCCGAATCCTAGGATATTTGCGTTGGAATTTATAAGACAAAGCATTATCTCAAAGACTGAACACTTCCTCAAAGCTCACAAGGCTTCAAATCTGAAATTCGCGTTCGTGGTAGGTCCTTCTGTGGTGAAGAGCAAGTCTTGTTTGCCTCAAATTCAGTCTAAACTCAATGAATTTGGGTTCACACAACTGCAAGGAAGAAGATACGATCCACATTAGGTTATATCAAAGTGAATATTGACAAGTAGACAAGGCCCTTTTGAACATGAGCATGTTTAAGAAATAGATAAATTGGCCAATCTAGAGACCTGCACATAAATGGAGGTCATCATGCTGCATGAACAAGCAAATCAGACAAAGACTACTTCCCAGCAAAGCTCAACACAAAAACCCTCACCTAGGTTGATTATCAAGGCTCCTAAAATGAGCATCTTCAATAAGAGAAGCAGTTCAGAATCCCTAGGGGCTAGCGGCCAACAAGACACCCTCAAGAAAATGAAAGCCACATCACCTTTTCCAATTATTGACTTGGAAGAAGAAGAACATAAAGGAAAGACGTGCATGGAGATGGTAGACACCAAGGTCCAGAATGAAGAGATCAATCCCGAAGACAACCCACAAAATGAAGGTAGCATGAAGGTTTTCAGTAGCAAGAAACACATATTTGGCCAGACTCCCTGGATGGTTTATCAATCTAAGGAAGACTTGCTACATCAGTATGGAATGAAAGGGATTATGGCCAATAGTGAGATAAATGAGATTTTGCCTGAAGTGGAAGGGACATCTCAGCACAAATCTCACCTACTCTCAGTTAGAGATGTCGAAAAAAATACATTCAACATTGCAGTGGCCGATAATGATAAGGTATCTGAGTTCAAGGTACACTATGAGAACATCGACGCTCCTGACAAGGTGAAATTCCATAGAAATGTCAGTGATATGTTGTACACTGATTACCTAAGATTAGCTTTGAAAGTTGCAAGGTTGAGAACAGATGTATTGAAACTGGATGGACAACTGAAACAAGAAAAGGTGTCCAGCAAAGCTTGGATGATGCAGGTAAAAAGATTAGATTCTAAAGGTCCACAAGGGGTGAAGGCCTCTCTGGATGAAAAGGATAAAATGATTTAAAGTTTGAAGAAAATATTGAAGATGTCACCTACAAACTATCCATAGACAATAGAGTTAACTACTTTGGAGCCGGAAAAGGAAACCTTTAGAGAAGAGGCTCTAGACTACAAGGCTAAGGTGTTGCAGTTGGAGAAATAGAAGGAAAGTTGGTCATAGATGCAAGCAATAGCATCAGATATGGAGATTATCATACCTGCCAATGCAGAGGCTGGATCAAGTGTTGAGGGGTTAGTTCAGGCTATGTCCCAGATAAGTTTGAAAACAAGCGAGATCAAGGATCTAAAAGAAAACTTAGAAAAATTGAAACAAGAGGCTAAGGTGAAGGACGAGAAATTAGCTCAACTCTATGGAGAGAACCAAGAACTGCAAGAAAGAGTGAACAAGCTAAAAATTAGATTGAAGGGTAAAATGCCATTGCAGGGAGCCAAACATGTGATATGGGACGCGATTGCTGTGGAGGTTGCTAAATTCAGAAGTTATCTTAACTTTATAAATGACAAGGACAACATGGATGCTACAGCTCGAAATAGTTACGTTGTTGTAAATGAAGTTCTAGCGAAGAAGCCCACGGAATGGGCCCCAAAATGCCATCGACTTGTTGAATGCCATACCAACCATCGATCTTCAGACCATTGGTGTGAAAGACAAGACCACTTTAATCATTTCAGCCAGGAGAATCATTTCCAAACACAACCTGCTCAGATCGGTTCAGAACAAAGATGTGCAAATGGACCATAGCATACAGGAGTTTAAAGATGCCTTTGAACAATTGTTTTCCAAAGGCCTCCCCTCATTCTAGGTTGGTAAAGGCTCATTGTACAAGTAGGAATATTATCACACTCTTCTCATGCAATGCAGGATGGACCATTCCAGGTTTGAAGATATGGAAGAAAGTCTGAAGGGTCCTAGCTTGGTAGAACACTTAGCTTTCGATTTCGAAATTCTGAACAAATTCAAAACAGTGAAAGTCAACGTGTCGATCATGTCCTAAGCAACGTGCATCGAACTAAAAATTTTGATTAAAGAGATGATGGACTACAAAATCCCCTCTGACGCACAATGGAAAGAACTTGTACGATTGGGAAAGACAAAATGACACATCCCCGGAAACAACAGATGATCTCCAACTGTCACCCATCTTACCAGACCTAACAGAAGTACAGAGCAGGCCAGGTGTAGCGGAAGCAGCCAGGAAATCAGAGAGATTATTCATGATGATGAAATGTTTCTTTTTGTTAATGATTGTAAGTCATTCCGTATACTGAAACTGACATCCGAAACTATTACAAAAGATGAAACGTTTCAGTTTCAGTTATTTTTTTATCAAATTGTATAAGTACTAAGAGGCTTGAATTAGCCAATGTTGGCAGAAGTGTAAGAGCACCTTTTTGGTTCTATCAAACTTTATTTTTAAATTTTCTGAATCTAAATCGAATACAAATGAAAAATATTTTGAAGTCTCTATGAAACGATTCTAACGGGTGGTGATATAAGCTTTGTTTCCTTTCATCGTATGTATTTCTTGTAGCCTGTCATTTCATTTAAATTTTCTTCTGTTTAAATTAGAGAGTTTAAAGGCCTAGAATTCATCTGGCGACACTCTTGGTCTAAGCAATTTAAGCTATGTGATTGTCTTCTTAACTTATTCAGAATTCATTTCAGCAATGCTCTGAAGCAGTTATTTGTCTTCTTTATCTTCCTACACATCTTTTTATTTCAAGAATAACTCAGATTCATCGCCTTATTTATCCTTTGTCCTATGGAGATTTCTATTAGTCTATGCATTATCTTCATTCACTTTCATAATTTTGACTCCATATCCCATAGTGTTCCCCTCTTCTTCCCCAACAACTCTATTAAAAATCTCCCAAGCAAATCACATCTAGCTGTCGGTTTCCATATATATATATCAAGTGACACGAGAGAGCCCTCTCTGAGTTGGGTAGGCTAGTGCCTCAGCTCTAAAGTTGGTTGAAACAGTCACCTCTGTCGTTTGTCTATTCAACCAGACATAATTTACAGAGTGCTAACATTCTAGCGCCGTTGCCAGGGACAAAATCGAAAATTTTTCCCTCGGAAAACGACTTAAAGCTTTAATTTGATCCCTGAGGGTGACAGTGGACCAAATAGCTTACTAGCTGAAGATTTTCTTTACCCTAGTGACTCCATTACCCATAGATGAGTTGTACTACGCTGTGTGAGATAGAAACCCTGGATCCTAAGAGAATCCACACTAGGAGAAACCCAGACCCCAAGCCTGCAGTCAATGTCTCTAGTCCTGAAAATCTTGGCCGAAGAAGAAAAGAAAGGACAGTGACTCCTATGTTACATCCATATTTATATTCATCCTTACCTAGATATGGATTGATCAACATCGACGACCTTGAGTTTGACCTAAAGTTTGAACACTGCCTGTTCAGAACCAGGTCTGAATCCCATTTAGGCGAGACCCTATTTGATGAAAAAAGATTCCAAGATTTGATTCTAGCCACTCTTGTTAAACCTGTAGTGCCCCCTGTCTGAAACCGATAGCCACTTTGACCCCTCATAACAACTATGGCAGCCAAATTTTCTCCTCTCATACTGCCTGTTGTATTGCATGACTTACCCCAAGAATACAACCTAAGGATTAAGCTATATGATGCTGAGGGTAACATATCGGCCCAGAAACACCTAGACTGGTTTAATAAATTCATAGACTTAGAGGAGGTGGATTTTGTAGACGTGAAAATGAGGTTGTTCACACAAATCCTTGCAGGAGATGTAAGAAAATGGTTCAGAGCCTTGGCACCAGCAAGCATCACAGATTTCGCAACTTTTGAGACACTCTTCCTTGCCAGATGTGGAGATAAGAAAAACCCCCTTCAGTTGTTGACCCACTACAATAATATGAAGAGGTCCCTTGATGAAACAGTACAAGAGTTTTTGGGTAGATTCATGAAGGTATATAATGTGATTCCTGATGTAGTAAAACCCCCACCTAAAGTGACTCAGCTTAGATATGTCGATTCTTTTGAAAGTGATTTTGCTTTATTGTTGAGGGAGCAAAGATCTACCACGCTAGATGATATGATGAAAAATGCCATCAAAGTTGAAGTAAACTTAATGGATTTAGGAAAAATGAAAGCTAATCCTAGCAGAAACATTGGCAAAACTCAGGATAAAGCATAAACTTCCACATCGCAAACATCAGAAGAAAGGTTCGAAGCGATGATGAGAAACATGGAAAAGATGATGGAAAGAATGGCACTAGGAAACATACCTAACCCTAGGGAACAAGCCAATGGTCCACCTAGGAATCCAAGGAGACCCGTCGGTCCACAAATCTGGAAAAGGGAGCATGGGAATCAGGTTAATCAGGAAACTCAAGCAGACCAAACAAATTAGGGAGAACAACAAGTCAGACCCCCTTTTCAGAATAATTATATGAATGAAGATTATGATGAATATTTTGAAAATAATGTGAACTACTATGATGACAAAGAAACTGAAGTGTTTTTTACCAAGGAAGAACACGACCAGTTCATGGATGCGAGTGAAATATTATTCCAAGATGAAGAGGAGAGGTTATTAATAGAAAAAGAAGATTACGAGACTGGATTGCATAACGTCATCATGTAATTCCAAAGGCAATACAATCTCCAAAATCAAAAGGTGCGTCAAAATCCTCCGAAAAGTAACATCCCAAAGGCAAACCTCACCAAATATGCTCAGAGTAATGTTCCCTCTTCTAGTCAGCCCCAAAAGGATTCCAATATGAAAGAATCCACTGAAAAAGATGCTACATATAAGGGCAAGCAGAAAGAGGAAACTCCGAATAAAATATTGACAAGAAAAGAAACTGTCCCTAAAGAGGTAGAAAAAAATCTGTCTTCTTTTGACTTCAAAAGTGAGATGGCTAAGATTAAGATTGTGGTACCCTTTAATGAATTGATTGGAAATAATGAATACATAAGTCATATCATCAAGATGGTTAAGATGGGACAAACCTCTAATACTCTGAACATACAAGACGACCACCCAGCCATTTTATTTGGGCCGAGAGTAGAAGAAAGCGGTGAAAATGAAGAAGTTCCCCCTTTCTATATAAGCTTAAAAATCCACAACATGACCTTACATAATGCTATGATGGACTTTGGAGCATCTCACAATTTGATGCCCAAAGTGGTCATGGACCAACTGGGCCTTGAGGTCACAAGGCCTTACAAGGATCTGTTCTCTTTTGATTCAAGGAAGGTGAAATGCCTTGGCATGATAAAGGACATGGTCATTTCCTTGGCACAAATCCTGGCGAAGAACATGGTGATGGACGTAGTGGTCACTTATATCCCTTTGAAATTTGGCATGTTGTTGTCCAGATCATGGGCTACAAAACTAAAAGGAACCCTCTAGATGGACATGTCATATGCCACGATTCCTGTCTTTGGTCAAGACAGAAGATTGTATAGGGAAGTTCTACTGAAATATATGGTTAGCAACAAATCAAAACCTACCAACCACCCTATATACTCAGTAAGCAATGAGTTGGGGTCTTCTATTTTCTTCAATGATATATGCTCGAGAGAAGAAGAGACGGAAATAATCCTGGCAGATAAAGGTATACCTGGGAAACAGTCGAAAGAAATCTCAGAACAATAGGGTGACCCAGAAGATCATATATGGAAAATGAACTTCGATGGAGATGCATGTAGAGAAGGAGATGGAGCTGGCATGTGGATAAATCAACCCACAAGAGATGCAAAATTATGCTCTTACAAACTCATTTTTGAATGTACAAATAATATGGCCGAATACGAGGCGTTGATATTGTGATTGAAAGTCTTGGAAGAGCTGGGTGCCAAAAGGATCGCTGTACTTGGAGATTCTGAACTCATCATAAATCAAATTAAAGGTATCTATCAATCTAGACATCCTAGACTAAGGGATTACAAAAATATGGTACTATAACTTCTTAAAAAATTTTAAGAATGCAACCTTTTAGCAATCCCACGAGAGCAGAATCAAGTTGCAGATGCACTGGCCACTTCAGCGACAATGTTCAAAGTCCCAATTTTTCCTGAAAAAAGCTACAAGGTTGAAGTCAAGTATAGACCGATGATACCAGATAATATGAAACACTGGCAAGTCTTCGAAGATGATAAAAAGATAGAAAGCTTCCTCAGGATGGAAAATGAGTTCGAGAATTTAAACATTGATGAATGTTATGACAATGAAGTAGATGCAGCTGTTTTCACCAAAGAAGGATACTTTGACAATCAAATTGCTGGCAAAGATATCATGCAGCTGAAAAACAACATTATCCCCAAAGGCTTGGTACCATTGGAAAAACCTTTTGATAACAACGATGTGGCTAGAAGTCCAAAGATCATAGTAGATGAAGAGGACGTGGAGTGTTGTAACATTGGTACTCCAGAAGACCCGAAGATCATTAAATTGTCCAAGAAGCTCAACCCTGAAGTAAAAGAGAGGTATGTAAAATTGATGAAAGAATTCCCTGATGTTTTTTCCTAGAGCTATGATGACTTGAAAGTTTATGATACTAGTATAATCCAACATGTCATCCCAATAAAAGAAGATCACAAGACATTTAAACAAAAGTTGAGAAGAATAAACCCTCTGTTGTTACCATTGATAGAGAAAGAAGTGAAGAAACTGTTTGAAGCAAAAATCATAGTGTCCCTAAGATTCTCCAAATGGGTAGCAAATCTAGTACTTGTCAGAAAGAAGAGTGGGGATATCAAAATGTGTGTGGACTTCAAAAATCTAAACAAGGTATCTCTTAAAGATAACTACCCTTTGCCCAAAATGGGCCACATTCTACAGAAGGTAGTGGGCTCTCAAAAGATGTCAATGTTGGATGGTTTCTTGGTATACAACTAGATCATGGTACATCCTGACGATCAAGAAAAGACAACATTCACCACACCTTGGGGAACATTCATGTATGCCAAAATTCCATTTGGACTTATGAACGCTGGAGAAACATTTCAAAGGGATATGCACATAGAATTTGCAAATGAAAAATATAAAATCATCGTTATATACCTGGACGACATTACTGTGTATTCTGCTATAGATAAGGAGCACATCAAACATCTCAGAAGTGCATTTGAGAAATGCATAAAATTTGGCATATCACTCAACCAAAAAAAGTCAAACTTTGCCATGGAAGAAGGGAAACTCTTAGGGAATATCATTTCTAAGGAAGGGATAAAAGTATACCCCAGCAGAGTTGAAGGTATCTTGAAGATTGGCATACCCAGAAGTAAAGAGGAAGTACAATCCTTTCTAGGTAAAGTAAATTCCCTGTGAAGATTTATTCCCAATTTAGCAGAGATCATAAAGCATATCACGAACATGTTAAAGAAAGGAAATGAAATCAAATGGATTCCTGAGGCTAGAAATTCCTTTGAGGACATCAAAGTAGCATTGACAAAGGCTCCTGTGCTAGATAGTCCTAATTTTGAGAAAGATTTCATACTTTTCTCTTTTGCTTCAGAACACACAATTGCAGGGGTATTACTCCAGAAAGATGACCAAAATTTTGAGAAGCCCATAGCATACTACAGTAAGACATTGAGAGACGCTCCTTTAAAATATGACATCATGGAAAAGAAGGCATATGCTTTGGTCAAAGCATTGAAAGAATTCAGGGTGTATATTCTACATTCACATACTATTGCTTATGTCCCTAGCAGCTCGGTAAAGGACATATTAACTCAACCCGATCCTGAAGGAAAGAGGGGAAAATGGATTGCAGTGCTATTAGAATATGATCTCGACATCAAACCCAATAAGTTGATCAAAGGACAAGGACTTGCTAGACTAATGGCACAAACAAACTGTGAACTTCTAGGAATGAATTTCTCTACAGACATGTTAAAAATTACAGCAGAGGAAGAGAAGGTGAGCCCACAGATATCTCAAAAATTTCTTGATTCTGTGTGGTATGCAGACATTATCTTTGTGTTAAAAAATATGCAAGCTCCTCCTGAATATAACAAAACAAAGGCTAGGTTCTTAAAACTGAAAGTGGAAAAATTCTGCATTGTCAATGGATTACTGTACTAGAAAGACCCAAGAGGAATTTTACTGAGCTGTTTGATATAGGAGGAAGGAGAAAGGACCATCAGAGAATTCCATAAAGGAGACTGTGGAGGTCATCATTATTGGAAGACAACTATACACAAAATGTTGAGAGCTGGTTTTTATTGGCCTAGTATTTTCCCTTGTGTTTACAAGGAGGTGTCAAAGTGCCATGAATTCCAAATCTTTGATGGGAAAGGAAAGCTACAATCTCTTCCATTGAAGCCCATTTCGTTAGAAGCTCTGTTCAACAATGGAGCCTGGATTTCATAAGAGAGATACACCCACAATCTTCGGCTCAACACAAATGGATCCTGACTGCAACCGATTATTTTACCAAATGGATTGAAGTTTTTCCTACCAAACAGGCTAGAGATGACATTATCATTTGGTTTCTAGAAGAAAATATCTTATCCAGGTTCGAATGTCTGGCCAAGATTATAACAGACAATGCAATGACTTTTAAATCTAAAAAAATTGAGAAACTTTGTAGTAATTACAATATTACTCTTGGCCATTCCACATCATACTACCCGCAAGGAAATGGATTGGCTAAGTCTTCAAACAAAATCTTGGTCAGAATCATAAAAACATTGTTGCAGGAGAATAAAAAGGTGTGGCACAAGAAGCTCATTCATGCACTGTGGGTGGACATGATATCCCCAAAGAGATCCATTGCCACATCTCCTTTCTAGATCTGCTACGGTACATAAGCCATCTTTCCTACAACACTCGGATTGCCAGTGATGAATTTGTTACAAGAGAAAGAAGCAGAGATGAATGCCAGTTGAAGAGGGGAGGATGAACTCATCATATTGCAGTTGACCAGAGAAAAGGCTTTCAACAACGCTCAACTACGTCAAGAGAAAATCAAGGAAGCTTTCGACAGACGTACCAAAGTGGACGACTTCAAACTTGGAGACTAGGTACTGAGGTGGGATGCTAAGAATGAAAATAAGGGAAAACACAGAAAATTCGATCACCTAAGGCTGGGCCGGTTCAAAATTACAGCTTACCGTGGGAACAATGCCTATTTGTTGGAAGAGAGTAATGGAGAACCCACTAGAGGAGGGCCTGTGAATGGCAGGTTTCTCAAGCACTACGTCGTTTAAAAGATCATCACCCACCATCCATTGTACATGATAGCTTTGCATCTTTGTTTTTGTTTAAGTATGAAGATTGAGATAAAAACAACACGGTTGAAGCCTGAGGTGAAGGCCCTGAGCTGTGCTAAGTAGTTTGAAGTTTTTGAATAAAATGAAGATATTCAGATCACACACATAATCTTATAGATCAATGGGTAGGAACTTGGTATACAGTTCTTTTCTACCTCGTGGGGTGGATAGAATCCCCAGTTGGAGAAAATGTTATCACCATATAATTCCTAGCTAGTGTCCAAGTTTTGGAAATTTATGACAGATTAAATCGCCGCAGAGCTATGATAAGTTTAGAGGACCCGTCTATATTTGGAGGCATTTGGATGAAGTAGTGGAGATATGAATAATAAATCTCAGTCGATCGTCAATCTCAAAGGCGGCAGGGATCAACGACCGAGATGTGTATCGGAGATACAAATAGCACAAAGATTAAGCAATCAAGGGCAAGCCGGGGAAAAACATCACGGGTTTTTGTGGGATGCATGGAACCCTTAGAAGTATATCGAAAAGGGTGGTTGTCTGACCAAAACCACCTTTTTCAACCTCTGATGTCAAATTCGTCGGGCAAGATGTTGACCATAGATCTTGAAACGACCCAGATCAATGGCTGAGGTGCAATTTGATGATCGAAGTAGCACGAGAATTAGCCGACAAGGTGTAGACTGGGGAAAACTGCCCTGGCTTAAATCATGGACACATGACATTCTCTGAGACACATTGGGGCTAAGGGTGGTTAATATAAAACATATTTTCTCCAAGCCCCAATGGAAATAGACGCCTATAAAAGGACGGACCCCAGGAATTATTCTATGAGTATTTGAAACAGTTGAACGTTTAGAGATTTGGCACAAAGCTTCCATCCAAATTTTGAAATTCAGGACTGAACCAGATTAGTTTTCTCTCTGCTTATCAGGTATTCTTCATGATGGCTGCCAATCCTATTGTTTTATCCGTGAGGGAACCAAATACTCCCTCCAGGGAAGATACCCTAATTGACAAAGATTCCGATGTTTTCGACACAGTGACAACAGTCTCACCCATTTCTATGTCCAAATCAAATTAAATGTTGGATCCCACATATCCTTTCTTGAAGCGGCTCGAACCTCTTTCACCCCTTATGTCGTAGAAACAATTTTCACGTTCCTTGAATTCGTGAACTGGTGTGCTAAGAGATATTCCCAGGGAGAAAGATTCATCCTAAACAAATTAGGGTCAGAAGTCCTATGTAAAGTAGATGGTCCCTCCCTCTGACATGCCCTAAATGTAACAAACACCTCCCCTGTGGTGTCAGAACCCTTTGAGGAACAAAGAATCATTATGATTTATAGGGAATGCTTGCCTAAGGTAAAAACCCTGTTTTTGCAAACCATAGTCAAACCTGGACATCATTCAGAAAGTCTATCCTTGCCTGCCAATCTAAGCGTCATGATCGTCGAAGTCCAGTGGGCTTTCTCTCTACTGAGTCAAATTCTAGGTCTAGACAATGACAAGTTTGTGGTAGAGGTTATGTTAGGAATCCTCTTAATTTTCTTCCTGTCTAGGCAATCAGTCTATGTCAGTTTTGATGAATTTATTGTGGAGAACATAAATCAACAGCTGCTTAATTTCATCTTTTTGAGACATTTTAGATACTAGTCTCATCTGTTGAGAATGTTTCTGGGATCTAACAATACTGAGCTCCCTGAAGCTACGTTTATTTCGACCGAGTGTAAAAAGATCACCATGCTCATCTTCATCAACAAAATCATGTCCAGAATATACAGTCTCATTTTCGGTTCAGATTTGCCAAGAGTCCTGGAAGAGATGAAAAGTTCACTGCATTTGAGTATGGAGAATGCTATGGGAGACTAGATGTTTTTCACTCAATCCACCATGATTTGGGTATACGGATGCCAAGAAGGACCTCACCTTTTACCAGTTTTACTAACTCCTAGGATATTTGCGTTGGAATTTATAAGAAAAAGAATTATCTTAGAGACTTAACACTTCCTCAAAGCTCACAAGGCTTCAAATCTGAAATTTCCATTTGTGGTAGGTCCTTTTGTGGTGAAGAGAAAGTCTTGTTTTCCCCAAATTCAGTCTAAACTCAATTAATTTCGGTTCACGCAGCTGCAAGGAAGAAGATATGATCCACATTAGGTTATATCAAAGAGAAGATTGGCAAGCAGACAAGGCCCTTATGAACACAAGCACATTGAAGAAATAGACAAATTGGTCAATCTAGAGACATGCACAGAAATGGAGGTCATCACACTGCATGAACAAGCAAAGAAGACATAGACTACTTCCCAGCAAATCTCAACACAAAAACCCTCACCCAGGTTGATTATCAAGGCTCCTAAAATAAGCATCTTCAATAAGAGAAGCAGTTCAGAAGGCCTAGGGGCTAGCGGCCAACAAGACACCCTCAAGAAAATGAGAACCATATCACCTTTTCCAATTATTGACTTGGAAGAAGAAGAACATAAAGGAAAGACGTGCATGGAGATGGTAAACACTAAGGTCCAGAATGAAGAGATCAATCCCAAAGACAAACCACAAAATGAAGGTAGCATGAAGGTTTTCAGTAGCAGGAAATACATATTTGGACAGACTCATTGGACGGTTTATCAATCTAAGGAAGACTTGCTACATCAGTATGTAGTGAAAGGGAGTATGGACAATAGCAAGATAAAGGAGCTTTTGCCTGAAGTGGAAGGGACATCTCAGCGCAAAGCTCACCTACTCTCAGTCAGAGATGTTGAGAAAAAGACATCCAACATTGCAGTGGCCGATAATGATAAGGTATCTGAGTTCAAGGTACACTATGAGAACATTGGCACTCCTGACAAGGTGAAATTCCACAGAAATGTCAGTGATATGTTGTACACAGATTACCTAAGCTTAGCTCTGAAAGTTTCAAGGTTGACAACACATGTATTGAAACTAGATGGACAACTAAAAAAGGAAAAGGTGTCCAGCAAAGCTTGGATGATGTAGGTAAAAAGATTAGAGTCTGAAGGTCCACAAGGGGTGAAGGCGTCTCTGGACGAAAACGATAAAATGATTCAAATTTTGAAGAAAATATTGAAGATGTCACCTACAGACCATCCACACACAATAGAGTTAACTTCTTTGGAGCAGGAAAAGGAAACCTTTAGACAAGAGGCTCTAGACTACAAGGCTAAGGTGTTGCAGTTGGAGAAAGATAAGGAAAGTTGGTCATAGATGTAGGCGACAACATCAGATATGGAGATTATCATACCTGCCAATGCAGAGACTGGATCAAATGTTGAGGGGTTAGTTCAAGATATGTCCCAGATAAGTTTGAAAACAGGCGAGATCAAGGATCTGAAAGAAAACTTAGAAAAACTGAAACAAGAGGTTAAGGTGAAGAATGAGAAATTAGCTCAACTCTATGGAGAGAACCAAGACCTGTAGGATAGAGTGAACAAGCTAAAAACCATATTGAAGGGTAAAACACTACTACAGGGAGCCAAACATGTGATATGGGACGCGATTGCTGTAGAGGTTGCTAAATTTAGAAGTTATCTGAACTTTATCAATGACAAGGACAACATGGCTGCTACAGCTTGAAACAGTTGCGCTACAAACCACCAATCTTCTTGAATGCCATACAAACCACCAATCTTCAGACCATCGGTGTGAAATATTGGACCACTTTAATCATTTCATCCAGGAGAATCATTGCCAAACACAACCTGCTTAGATCGGTTCAGAACAAAGCTGTGCAAATGGACCATAGCAAATAGGAGTTTAAAGACGCCTTCGAACATTTGTTTGCCAAAGGCATCCCCTCATTCTGGGATGGTAAAGGCTCATTGTATAAGCAAGAATATTATCACACTCTTCTCATGTAATGCAGGATGGACCATTCCAGGTTTGAAGATATGGAAGAAATTTTGAAGGGTCCTTGCTTGGTAGAACACTTAGCTTCTAATTTCGAAATTCTAAAAAAATTCAAGACAGTGAAAGTCAGTGTGCCAATCATGTCCTACACAACGTGCATCGACCTGGAAATTATGATGGACTACGAAATCCCCTCTGACGCACAATGGAAGGAACTTGTACGGTTGGGAAAGACAAAATGACACGTCCCCGGAAACAACAGATGATCTCCAGCTGTCGCCCATCTTACCAAACCTAACAGAAGTACAAAGCAGGCCAGGTGTAGCGGATGCAGTCGGGCGGTCAAAGAGATTATTCATGATGATGAAATGTTTCTTTTTGTTCATGATTGTAAGTCGTTTCGTATACCAAAACTGACATCTGAAACTGTTACAGAAGCTGAAACATTTCAGTTTCAGTTACTTTTTGATCAAATTGTATACGTACTAAGAGGCTTGAATTAGCCAATGTTGGTAGAAGTGTAAGAGCACCTTTTTGGTTGTGTCAAATTTTATTTGTAAATTTTCCGAATCTGAATCGAATACAAATGCAGAAGATTTTGAAGTCTCTATGAAAAGATTCTAACAGGTGGTGATATGAGCTTTGTTTCCTTTCATTGTATGTATTTCCTGTAGCCTATCATTTCATTTAAATTTTCTTCTTTTTAAATTGGAGACTTTTAAGGCCCAGAATTCATTCGACGATGCTCTTGGTCTAAGCAATTTAAACTATGTGATTGTCTTCTTAACTTATTCAGAATTTATTTCAGCATTTCTCTAATGGATTTATTTGTCTTCTTTATCTTCCTACACATCTTTTTATTTCAAGAATAACTCAAGTTCATTTCCTTATTTATCCTTTGTCCTTTGGAGAGTTCTATCACTCTATGCATTGTCTTTGTTCACTTTCAGAATTTTGACTCCATAGCCCATAGTGTTCCCCTCTTCTTCTCTAGAAACTCTATTAAAATTCTCCCAAACAAATCAAATCTAGCCGCTGGTTTCCATAGATATATCAAGTGACATGAGAGAACCCTCTCTGAGTTGGGCAGGCTAGTGCCTCAGCTCTAAAGCTGGTTGAAACAGTTACCTATGTCATTTGTCTATTCAACAGGATATAATTTACAGAGTGCTAACATCTCCCATCAACATATTCACTTTTGGAAAATTTAGCTCATGATATTTGAAATTATTTTCAAAAATATTAATCATATATCCAAAATAAAACATGCTGTCCAAAATTTTCCTGAAGTCCACTGTCATCAACAATAGATAAAAATAAAACTCAAAAACCATATTTCCCACTTCGAGATGCAATATTTCCTTGATTTTTGTTGTCACCCTTCGACTTTCCTGAATTTGCCTTTGGCTGCATTGAGCCTTTAGGCTTAATCTCCCTGATCACGTGGGAACAATCGTCCCTAAAATGCATTCGAGAAGACACAGATTTGTCATAGCCATTAGAGGGTGAGGAGGGGGTAGCAGTGGCTTTTTCCTTGTCAAGGGCATGGTGTGCCTCATTTTTTAATCTCTTGCTAGCATGGAAAGATTGCACTAGTGAGTGGGGAGTGGATTGGATGATCTGGTTGTTAGGCGGAGGAGCAGGCAAGGACAAATTGGGCTAGCCATGATGTTGGGATATTTCTGGGTGGAAAATCTCTTGCCATCCATCATTTACAGGAACCTAGGGTTGCAATGAGACGTGAGGGGGCACAAATATACTAGGGGCTTGCAAAACTTGGAAGGGAGGCCTTTCAGGCCTAGGTTGGACTACTCCCTATCCAATCCAATTGAAAACTCTGGCCTATAACAACTGGCCAAGATCTTTTGAATCAACATCAAAATGTATGGAGAACTCGGGCCTTCTCGGGCCCCTGTTCCAATTACCTCTCCCTCTGTTTCCTCAGCTGAAAAAAATCATTCCTGCATGCATGATTGATTAGCAAATAGTCTTTTAAATAACCATACATGAAAACTCTTAAAAATATGAAATAGATTTGGCTCAACAATGTATTAGACTCATGCAATCCAATCCATACAAATTGTTTTACTGTTCATTAGTGAGCAGGGGGTGAATAAAGGGTCATGGGATATGTGAGGGGTTTGTATTGAGAGAAACATGATATGATGAGGGGGGGAAAATACAATTGGTTCTCAAGGACAACAACAATCAACTGGAAATCAAAGAAAACATCACTGTAGTTCAACCAAGACACTACGACTGCCAACTCTTTCAACACAAAATTTTTCTTGACTGTAATCAATTTTGGAACTGGAGAAAACAAATGAATGTGGGAAAGTGATGGGGTTGTAATTAGCGAAAAGTGAATTAATGATGGGGAATGAGAGCGGTTACTATTCACAAAATTAATCAAGTAATCCATATAACCATTCTGTTAAAAGGAGATACGCCAACCAAACGATCATAAATTTCACTGTGTATTAATTAGTTCATTGTTCATAATAAAATGTCTACACAGTGTCATCACAAGACAATATGCATTTTACACAATCTGTCAGTGAGTTATGTTCCTTTCATTTATCCATTTTTCATCTTATAACAATTCTCAATGTATAATAGTAGCCATTTCCACTCTCTTAACCATCAGAATCAATCACTGCCCACACATTACTTCAATCAACAAATACACTCAAAAGTCGTGTTTTAAAAATAACAATGAAGTCATACTGTCACTGCAATTGGGCCTGTCATTTAAAATGCGACAATATTCATTAAACATATGTAGTAGATGGCCAAATAATCCAGATTAAAATTTCAAAAACCCAGATCGTCATTTAAACAGACAGACAATAACCACCATTCCAACACATGCTATGCACATAATAATTCAATTATGCAAGTGTAATTCTATCACTGTACAAGCCCAATTCAATGTGACTCTAACATGATGGACTGTCCATGACGACGAGGTACCAACAACATGTATGTCTTCATAAAACAAATAATTGAAATGCAAACAAGTCATGCTTAAACACTGTGACTATCTCTGAGTGTGGAAACCAAAACATCCATATTATACATAGTGGGAAGCCACCCAAAAACACCATGATGTGACATTTCCATTTTAAATTTCTACACACAGAGTCACGGTATTAACTTAACCCATCGTGTCGAGCTATCGATCTAGCACAATATTGCTTCAAATTGATCAAATTGCAACCAACCATGCTATGTAAAACTTGATCTTATGTAATCACATAATCATAATGCATATAATGGATGGATTTTCTACAGTCATCCCAGTTACAATAACCATTCGGCCCAAAGAAACTAACAGTTACAATGACCATTTATTCATTGTGTAGAAACACCACACACACAAAAGAAATATGTGTGAGCAACATTAAGCAATTGTAATCAATGGCAAGCCAAAAATCCAAATAATACTTAGCGCAAAAATACCATGACTGTGTATCAACCAATCAACCAAACATGTTATGGCAACCACACATACCCACACATCGACATGGAGGGAGGTTGTGACCTTCTCAAATAAAACAATACTAGATTATCGAACACAAGGAAATCAACTGTGTATCTGGATTGCCCAATTAACATTGCAGGGTTATTCATTTTAATAACACAGGCAGTGACTAGATATCAAACCAACACGATCGTCATATGACCAACTGGGCGAGTTTGTATCCCATTTTTTGTCGACAATACATAACCATTCAACAATAACCAAGAATTAAACTCGACAATCCATGCCGATGTTTTGTACCAACCCTCAGACCTATGGAGTTAAGGGTTTCCACTGTTACTAACACAGGAAAGATAGAGCCAACTCCCTTCAATGGTGAAAACCCTCCGAGACCAATGGTGCATACATAGAGAGAACCACAAATTATTCATGGACATATAACAAATCTCGAGACATGAGGGATACAATAGAGAGCGAGGATCCAACTCGGCTGGTAATGGTACTTAACGCATGCAGGGTGTAACCCTCGTGGATCTTTGGTCAAACAAACATAGCACTGAGGTGAAGATAGGCTAAGTAAGAATAGGAAAACCCATTTCACGACCTTTAGTGGTGAAATCAACCAATGCCCAAGTGAACAAAACACAGTGACGCAGAGTGCCTCTAACCATTAAACCCATAAAAGCCAGAGACTTGACATAGTGATGTAAACGTGTGAGGACAACCAGCCAACCAAAACCAACCAAAAACCTCCAACTAAACTAGCAAATATCACTGAGAGACCCTATGGCTTCTAACACCCAGGATGTCCCAAGACATTGTAACTTCAGATATTTATCACAGAGAAAGCCACCAACAATTCATTCCAAAGACACAATTTTACACAGTTGCAGTACTTAAGGAAAACAAAACCCATACATTCGATCCAATATCAATTTCATAAATAGAGCAGACTCATGGATGGCCAAAAAAGACATACCTGTGATCAAAGCACCTTAAAACGTGAGATGGCTGAGTGGTTCCTCTCTGCTAAGAGATCAGAGCATAACCACATCAACAAGGATGAACAATATCCCGATTAGGGTGGTGGCCAAGGAAGGAGTAAAGGTGACGTGCAGTAAATGCACGTCACCTCCATTCACAGTCATTTTACTTCTTAGTACTTGCCCACAAGCCTTTCATTTACACCATTAATCACATGATGTGTTGAAACCATCACCCATCAATCACACGACCATATCATACTCTTAACTTATGCCACAAAAAAAATCAACCACGTTCCATACAACAAATCACATCAACATTAGCAACTTTCACTTTGTCAAATGCACCACCCACATCTTATCCTACCATATTCATAGTAACCATATAACTCAATAAAATTGCATAACCATTTACTTGCTAGCTAGGATTTAACCATAATCATTTAAATCTTTCATGCATGTAGTATAGTATATAGGATAGTTTAAATTCTTCCCTTTGCATTTGTTGCATTGTTTCTTATTTTTTTCCAATTGCTTGCATGTGTCATTGTTTTTTCCAATTGCCTTTCATGTATTATTACTAACATGTTTATTGTGCAGGTGTCCCAAGAACAGATAGCAATGGTACAAATGAATAGCATAGGTCGTAGTAACATAAGAACCAATACTTCATAAGTCCAATCCATAGCTAATAAAAACAAGATTCTTGTCAACCATGTAAGCAGTGTCGAACATGAGCACAAAAATCAAATAAGGACCAGACTCGATCTCCAATCTACAAGGGGGTCCCAACTACTAGTATTATTTAGCTTTTATAATAATAGGCTTTAGCAACACTTTGCTGGAAAAAAATCATTGACAATTTCAATCGTCAACAAATTGGTGAATCCACAGGGAAATTTGTTTTCAACAGATTTAGAACTTAGAACTCATGGTTTCATGGACCAAAAACAACAGGTCAAGAAGATATAATCAAAAGGATTATGCAACAGGGGGAGGTGAGAGGATTTAATGGAAATATGACCAGGAATTTGGGAATAATTCATGAAAAGTGTTAAGTATGAGGGGTTTCTACCACTGTATGCATAATCATCCGACCGAAATATACTCTCAACTTTAAGGAGAAAAATTTTAGACTCACTCTTAAAATCTCAATGGATGAAGAAATGGCAAGAAGAAGCGGGAGATAACCAATTCTTTACGAGACAACAGTTGAAATATATAACAATTTCAAGGGTCCTTTAGAGGAGATATCATAATAGTTGTGTAATCTTGATTGTTACTGACTAACAATGCTTCGCAAGAGTGTTATTGTGGAAGAATTGATCCAACATCTTATTTTGACTCAATTAACTAAAAGATGATGAAGACAAAATCATAACAGAAGTAACAATGCAACAATTAAAACAACAACAATAAAAGACAAAAATGAAGAAGACAACATTTTTCTTTTAAGCTCGGAAAGCTGAAGTCATGATCTAGGTGGATATCAGTGGCCACCAACCTTTTCCAACTGGCTCAAAACAACTTTCTGGCAATTTGGGCAATTTACTATTTTTAGCAGGTTTTAACTTTTGGGGCCATTTTGAGGGCCTAAATGAAGGATTTTAAAGATAATGGTTCTCAATTATAGTTGAAGGAATAATTGAGCCCCCAAAATGAATCTCCTCGATGATACCTTTCCAACAAGCTATTATACGCCTAAAACAGAGATCGTATGCAAAAGTTACGACCCTAGGAAGTTGATGTACTAACTTACCCAAACGGGGCCCACATGACTTTTGGCGCTTCATCTCTTAGGGTTAGGTTTTTGGATGTCTAGGGTTTTTGGCATTCCTGTTTATTGTAAAAAGGCCTTAAGAGCCTCATTGTAATCATCTTCTTGTGAATGTGAGTAGCCGTCACATCTCTTCTCAGAGATAAGCTAGCACCATTCTAGCGAGTCTTTCACTCTGTGTTTTTACAGTCTTTGTACATTTATTTGATTAATAGAAATCATGTATTACTATATATATGTGTTTATGGTTTCATCTCTGATACATTTATGTTATATTATTGAATATATGCAATATCTCTGTGCATTTCTTTATTATATCTCCGCTCTCATTTCATGTGGAAAATAATCCAGATCAGTGGTATCAGAGCAGGTTGCTCTTGATCGTTTTTTCAGTGCATGTCCCCGATGAGGTCCGAGTATAGCAAGTTGGGTCTCAAGCTTGCCTCTCTTGAATAAAATCTCTCTTTCACACCCAAGAAACCCTCAATGGCGGAATAAAAGAAAAATGACAAAGCAGATGATGCTATCAATCTGTTGCTTGAGCAAGCTCTCACGCGACAAAGGGATGAAATGATGGAGAATTTTTCCCACATCCTTCAATGCCTATTGATAGCATCAAAAACATATTCATCAAGAGACCACTTTGGAGGCACATTGCCTTTCAAGGTACAAGTTAACTTTGATATCCCTTATTTGAAGGACATATAGATGCAGAAGCCCTAGAAAAATGGTTAACTCTGCTAGAAGGTTATTTCTCTGTTCACAATTTTTTCGACAAAGAAAAGATCACCTTCACACTCCTTAAATCTCTCCCTCATGTCAAACATTGGTGGGAAACTTAATGGGAGCAAAGTTCCACAGAGGAGTCTGGAATATATGGGGTCGATCCCACTTGGGATTCTTTTGTGATTGCGGTAAAGGAACAATATTACCCTATTGGCAACTATGAGGAACAGTACATGAGATGGACCACACTGCGGCAAGAGAGGGGCCAAGCAGTTCCAGAGTTCACCAATGCCTTCCATACCTTGTGCACCAAGATGGGTATCAAAGACTTCAAGCAACATTTGGTTCTAAAATACCATGGGGCTCTACACTGATACATCCAGACTGAAATGGATTTTCTGGACATCTCATCACTCGGTGATGCTTATCGATATGCTGTTAAAATTGAGCAAAAATTTAAGCACTAGAAAAAACAGGAGTTCGGGTTTGCAAATCTGCAACAACTGAAGTATGACAAATACAACCCTAACAAATAGTTTCATGAAAACTAGTCCAAGACATAGGAAAAGAAGGGTCACAGAAAGACAAAGAAGGACATCACAAAATGGTGTGAGTTCCACAAAAGCCCCTGAAACAACATTGATGAATGTCACTCAAAACAATCATTAGTGGCCGAGATCAAAGACAAAGAGTCGAACCCTAATTCAAAATCTAATTCTGAAAATAATGGTAAAGGATAGATCATTGATGCAGACCCCACTGCTATTGTCTCTACCGCAACAATTCAACCAGAAGAACCAACAGATCCTGAAGAGAGGGAATGCCTTTTTCATTCACAAATGTGGGTGAAGGGGACCCTATTGCATTTTATTGTTGATAGTGGAAGACAGAAGAACCTCATCTCAGCAGAGGTCATCAAACAATTGGGATTGTCAACAACGCCACACCTACAGCCATACAACATTGGGTGGCTTTGCCAAGGATGAGATCTTCGTGTTAGCCAGCAATGTTGATTATCATATGGCATCCAACCCTTCAAGGATGAGGTATTATGTGATGTTGCCCCACTGGATGTCTGTGATGTTCTCTTGGGCCAACCATATATGTGGAGACCCCATGTTGTTTATGAGTCTCGACCCTGTAGTGTCATTGTTACTTTGGGCGGTCATCTCTACAGAATACCAGAGGTAGTTTTGAATACTATTCCACCTAAAAAGTGTCATAAGGTAGTATCTCATACTACAAAATTCAGCTTCTTCACAATCTATTCAAAAGGAGAACAAAAGGACACTGCAACCACTACAGCCTTTCCCCAAGCACCTTCTATCGAACAAAAGCAGGTCAAAAAGGTTGCAGCAAAGTGCAAAGATTCCTTCTGCACACCGTCCTCTCATGTATCTCAACTTGTTGAACAACCTCAACCTCAATAGGTTCATGATAGACTTCCATAAACTAAGCAGCGTGACATCTCCAACAAGACAAGCAGCTCACCAAGATGCAGATTCAACAAACGTTTTTCCTTCTCCCTCAGGAACTCAATGAAATGGAGACCATTGTTTCCTAAGGAGGGAGAATTGATCCAGGTGGATATCAGTGCCACCCACCTTTTCCAACTGGCTCAAAACAACTTTCTGGCAATTTTGGCAATTTACTATTTTTCGTAGGTTTTAACTTTCGGGGCCATTTTGAGGGCCTAAATGAAGGTTTTTCAAGATCGAGGTTCTCAATGATAGTCAAAGGAATCATTGAGCCCCCAAAATGAATCTCCTCGATGATACCTTTCCAACAAGCTATTATACGCTTAAAATGAAGATCATATGCAAAAGTTATGACCCCGGGAAGTTGATGTACTAACTTACCCAAATGGGGCCCACATGACTTTTGGCGCTTCATCTCCTAGGTTTAGGTTTTTTGGATGTCTAGGGTTTTTGGTATTCCTGTTTATTGTAAAAACTCCTTCAGAGCCTCATTGTAATCATCTTCTAGGGAATGCGAGTAGCAGCCACATCTCTTCTCAGAGATAAGTTGCCACCATTCTAGCAAATCTTTCACTCTGTATTTTTACAGTCTTTGTACATTTCTTTGATTAATAGAAATAGTGTATTACTGTATATATATGTTTATGGTTGCATCTTTGATACATTTATGTTATATTATTGAATATATGCAACATCTTTGTGCATTTCCTTATTATATCTCCGCTCTCATTTTGTGCCGAAAATAATCTGGATCAAGTCAATAGAAAAACAAGCACAAAAAATGAAAGTAGAGCTAGGCTACTAGTATACATAAAATCAAGACAACATTAGAACTTTTCACGTTGGTCGCTCACAATAATTCAAGCGAGGGTTGTTAGTGCTATAGGAAAAAAATTTCTTCTATAAATCCTTTAAAATGTAAGAGTTAGTGTCTAAGACAAAAGCAATTTGGAAAGGAGCCAACACTTGGAATTCTGGTGTAACTATCAGTTCCTTGACGCACACAATTATATCATCAAGATAGAGATGGAGACTGACCAATTCATCGAAAGTCGTGTGCATAGGTCTCTTAAAACTAGTACCTATATCAAGTAAGCTAGAAAGCTGACATTGGTAAGACATAGTACTCCAATAAGTGATAAGAGTGGTTTTGTGAGCATTTGTCCCTTTTACCTTGATTTTCTTGCAACCAAATAAATTGTCAAGTAAGGGACCTAACTGTGATTGTACAACCTGTTGCATAAACATTTCCATATTGAGAGGAGGGAAAGGATTTCTCACAATCGCTTGCCTGAAAGTTTTAAGATTAATACAGGTTCTAATATTATCAGTGGTCCTCGAGGCAGGTTCCCAATTGAAAACCGATTTAGAGTGGACTGAAAAAAACATTCCAGCCCTTAAGAATTTTCTCAACTCCCTTTGAAAGGTTTCTTTTAGTGCAGAGTTAACAAGTTCTTATTTTTTCCTAGCTGGTTTCATAGTACGCTGAATAAGACCTGGATCAAAACCACGAAGATCCTCATTAAACCAAGAAAAAACATTTTGAAATCCACCAAGTAGCTCGACAGACCTCATCTATTCTTTATCAGAACACTAGACATTTATCTTAACATTCGTTGAAGATCCGAGTGTCCTAATGTTCATGAAGATGGTTTCAACCACCTTCTTTCGTAACTCCTCTTCTTTCTATTTTTTTTTATTGCCTACATCAATCGATGAAAAAGAACTCTTAAGAGGAGTCAAGCTCTCAGGAATCTCATTGTTTTCTATGGATATAATTTCCTCATGCTTAAAAGGTTCATCTTGGATGGAAGCACCAATGTTCTCATCATTAAAGAGAGACAGTTGGACTTGGAGTTTTTCCTAAATTTGGGAATTTCACTCCATCTTCACAAATTTCCCCAAATTTGTCATAGGTGAAACTCTGCAACCACAAATTTCTATCAAATTCGTATGAGTCTTGACCCATACAATCTTGGTGTTGAACATTTATCTCTGATACCAATATGTAACATCACCACTACTAAACTGATAACAAAATTCCTCATACCATTAATTTAATTACTATGCATCATGTTAAAAACGCCCATATGTTTAACAACAATGATTTAAAACATGAATGCAACTAATATACCCCCATAAAACCACATATAAATCATTTCAAACACAGAGTTAATGCACAACAAAATAAACCATCAATACAACTCAGATACAAGATAAAATACTTATCTTTTTATAACAAATGTTCAACCAGTTGTAAGGGACATGTTAAAATATTGTAACTTCGAAGAATATTCTAATTAAATTTGAGTTATTATCTTATATATCAAATCCCCTTTTGTGGATTGACCATGTCAGGTCTTGTACAAGACCAAACCCCCTTTTTGGATTGGTCAAACTATATTTGTATGGTGGTATTTGTAAAGTTGGCCCCTAGTATTTATAAAGTGGTTTTAACCACTTCTAGGAGAATTAATCCCCACTAAGTCAAGTGACATAACCCTAGCACCTCCTCAACTAGTATTTATATGTGAGGATGGTGCCTCACTTGTACACACTCGCACTCACTCATCTAGTGTGAATATCTTGAAGGAAGTTGCAGTTCCAGGAGGAAGGAGAAGAGAGGCACATGCTCAATCTTGGTTTCTCCTTGGTGTTTTGGTCTTAGTCTTGGCATTGTATTGGAAATCTATTATTGATGAAGTTTTTGTTGGTTTTTCTTCCCCTTGAGGGTTTCCCAAGATAAAATGTTTCGTACCTAGTGATTGTTTTCTCTTAGTGATCCTATTTATGTTGTTGTTTTGGAAATGCATTGAATGATCATGTAATTTGGAAATAACCTAATAACAATAGTAAAAACTTAGCATGGTATCAGAGCTTGACTAAATAGAGCATATTTCACTAGGTATCTAGATGTCACTGTTGTCATACAAGAAAATTAGGGCTTTTTACTCAAGAGGAATTTTTGACCAAAAACTATCTTGGTAAGTGCTCTCTTCCCTAGTGCATATTTTGGCAGTTTAAGCGAACTTTTTCAGTGGGAAGATTCTCCAGAAACTCGAACCTTAGTTTTGAATTGTACCAGAAAACCATAAAACCAGTACCAAAAGTACCAGTCCATAATTGCGCAAATCATGTTTCAAGGGGTAAAACTTGGAATTTTTTGAAACCGTCAGCTCCAACAAACTCACCTCAACCCAGTGCCTCTCCTGGTAAGCTCATTTTTAATTTTTGAGCACTTTAATTTTCTGGTCATTTTCTTAGCTCCAGGTCAAGATGTTTGCAAGCACCAAGCTTGCTGACATGTTAGAAGGTGTGGAAAATTTTCGTGCCTGGAAGTACAAAAGTGGACTCATTCTTGAAGAGAATGACCTTGAAAAATTCATAAAATAAAATTTGTCGGAACTCGAAGAAGATGAAGCCAAAGAGAAGCACAAGAAGGATATGATTAAGGCTACAAGGATAATTGTAGACTATTAAATACCACTTGATCCCTCAATTGTCTTCTAAGAATACTCCAAAAGATATGTTTGATGCCCTAACTAGAACATATGAAGGAAATAACATCAACTGGAAGATGAACTTGAGAACCCAACTCAAGAATACAAAGATGCAAAAAGGAGAAACAACTCAAGACTATTTCTCTAGGGTTTATCAATTTAAGGAATATTTAGAGGAAATTGGAGACAAATTGGATGAATATTAACTCATAATGACAAATCTTAATGGTCTCATAAGATCTTGGGATGCCTTCATCCAAACTATTTGTGCAAGAAAAGAGAAACTCCAATTTGACAATTTATGGGAAGAATGTGTTCAAGAAGAAGCAAGAGTGACCAATCGAGAAGCCGTCCTATTAAGAGATGAAGATCAAGCCCAACTTCTCATGCTAAAGGTGGAAAGAAAAAGTCTCATTTTCAAAAGGAGACCCACTTTCATAAAGAATCTCACTCTCCAAAGAGATTCCAAAAATATCATAAGGGTCAAAGAAAGGGAAAATATTTCTCCTCCTATCAATATTATCATTGTGATAAGATGGGACACATTGCTAAGAACTGTCCTACCAGAAGGGAAGAATACAAGAGGATAAATAAAAAAAGACATCATGCCCATGCATCTAAAGATGATGAGCCACCCAAGAAGTTAAGTAAAGAAGAGATTGAAGATTTTGTTTTGTTTTCTGCCCTCTCAAGATCTGTGAAACCTGGAGAGGATACTTGGCTCATAGATAGTAGTGCCTCTATGCACATGACAGGTTAGAAAGACATTCTCTCTAGCCTTATATAAAAGGAATTCCCCCAGAAAGTTTCACTTGGAGATGATTATCAGTATCCTATCAAAGGAATGGGATAATCCACCTACAAACTTGATTCAGGAACTTCGATGATAATGAAGGATGTACTCTATGTACCAGGTTTGACAGAGAAATTACTTTCTATATCAACCCTATATAAGAAAGGTTTCAGGGTTGCATTCATAGATAGTTAAGTTCTTATGTGGTCTAAAGGGAAAACTATAGAAGATGCAGTTGTTATTGAAACAAAAGAAGGTGGTTTGTACAAGTTAAAAGGTCACTCAGATGTAGCCTTGACTCACTCTACTAAAAGTCCTTATGAACTTTGGCATAGAAGACTATCTCACATCAACTACAAAGCCTTACCATATGTAAGAAAGGTAGTTACAATTTTACCAGAATTAAAGGTTGATCATGGAAGTGATGCAAGGGATGTGCACAAAGAAATAACATAAATAATCATTTTCCAAAGAGTGACAGTAAAGCATAAGGAATTTTGGAACTTTTCCACTTAGATGTATGCATTCCAATGCCATCAACCTCTCTAAGAAGGTATGTATACTATGTATATTTTATTGATGATTACTCTCGTAAGACTTGGGTTTATTTCTTGAAGTCAAAAGATGAATTACTTGGAAAGTTCAAAGAACTCAAAGCCTTGGTAGAAAACCTCTTTGAAAGGAAAATCAAGATACTCAGATCAGACAATGGAGGAGAGTAAACTTCAAATGAATTTGGAATCTTTTGCAGAGATCTCGAGATTAAGAGGGAGCTCACCACTCCCTATAATCCTCAACAAAATGGTGCAAGAGAAAGAAAGAATATAACAATTATGGAAGTAGTAAAGACTATGATTCATTATTAAGATCTTCAAATGCACTTATGGGCTGAAGAACCAAGAAAAACAATATATGTCCAAAACAGATTATCCCATAGTGCACTTGGTTTCAAAAATCCCGAAGAAATGTTCACAAAAAAGAAGCCAGAAGTAATCCATCTCAAAATATTTGGTTTTCTAGTATTTGTACACATTCCAAAACAAAAGAGAACTAAGTTGGATCCTTCAGAAAAGAAGGGAATATTTTTCGGATACTGTGAGGTCTCTAAGGCCTTCATAATTTACATACCAGGTTACCATCATATTGATATCAGCAGATATTTAACCTTTGATGAATATGAAACACTCAAAAGATCAAGGAAATTCCATCTTGAAGAAGTATATGAAGAAGAACCTGTAGCTCCCATAGTTGTAGAACCCATGAAGGAAGTTACAGTTACCCTTGATGATGAGATTCCAGAAGATCATGATATGATAGAATATCAAGAACCTCCCCATATGATGAACTCTCACAAGAGAAAGCCAACTTGGGCAAGAGAACTTATTCAATATGCAGAGAAGTATGGTGCCCCAAAAGGAACCATGAGACAAAGCAATAAACCTAATCCATTCTCCAACTATATGGCCTTGATGTGTGAACTCGTAGAAAAGGAACCTACTTTCTTTGAAGAATCTATTTAGAATAAAGAATGGATGGATGCCATGACAGAAGAATACCAGTCCATTATAAAGAATGATGTGTGGGAAGTAGTTCCCATACCAAAGAACAAAGATGCGGTATCTTCCAAGTGGATATACAAAATAAAACATGCAACATACAAAAGTATTGAAAAACATAAGGCAAGAGTTGTTGCTCATGGATTTTATCAAAAGGAAGGTATGACTATGAAGAAATTTTTTCTCCTGTAGCCAGATACACTTCTATTAGAACCATCATAGCTCTTGCAACCAAAATGAAGTGGAAGCTACACCAGATGTATGTGAAAAAAACTTTCTTAGATGGTGTTATTGAAGAAGAAGTGTATATAGAACAACTACAAGGATTTGAAGTTGAATATAGAAAGACTCATGTTTGGAAGTTGAATAAAGCCATGTAAAGGTTGAAGCAAGCTCCTAGAGCTTGGTATGGCAGAATTGATAGTTCCTGATGAGCTTGGGCTTTACCAGGAGTAAAGATGATCCTAACCTATACTTCAAGGTTATGAATGATGAGCCAATTATATTGCTACTATATGTGGATGATTTATTCTTAACTGGAGAAGAAAATCTCATCACATATTGCAAGAAGAAGCTCACTGCAGAGTTTGAGATGAAAGACCTAGGGATGATGCATTATTTCTTAGGTATTGAAGTTTGGGAGAGCCCAGAGAAGATCTTCCTTAACCAAGGGAAGTATGCAGTTGAAATACTGAAGATATTTGACATGTTGGAAGGTAAATCCATGAACACACCCATGGAAACGAATGTGAATCTCTTGGTTGATACTTCGTTAGAGTTGGTTGATGCTACTCTATATAGAGAGATTATTGGTTCGTTGATGTATCTGACGAATACCAGGCTAGATATATGCTTTGCAGTGAATACCTTGAGTCAGTATCTGGTGGAGCCCATACATGTTCACCTTATAGTTGCAAAGCATGTGATGAGATACCTTAGTGGTACACCGAATTATGGTCTCTATTATACTGGAGATAATGACTTTAGACTGTATGGTTATACTGATTCAGATTAGGCTGGAAGTGCTTTAGACAGAAATAACACTTAAGGATGTTGTTTCAGTTTGGGGTCAGCCATGACTTCATGGAAAAGCAGGAATAAATCCAATATTTCTCTCAGCATGACAAAATCATAGTAGATTGCAGCATGTTCCTCCAGTTGTGAAGCCATATGGCTTTGGAAATTGTTCATAGGTATGTTCGATTTGGAGAAGGAAGCCATTGTGATTCTATGTGATAACTAGATTTGTATAAAGATGGAGGAGAAACCATTGTTCCATGATAAGTCGAAGAACATAGAGATCCGGTATCACTACATTCATGATATGGTGTAAAGGGGAGTTGTAAAGCTCCAATATGTTGGCATAGATGAGCATGTTGCAGACGTGTTAACCAAGCCTCTGCCTCATGTGAAGTTTGAGTACTTCTGAGACAAGCATGGTGTTGTCCAAAAGGAACTCCCTCGAAAGGGGGAGTGATGATGATGATACTGTGGTATCTTGACCAACAACGAGTATGATCCAGGTGGATATCGGGGGCCACCCACCTTTTCCAAATGGCTCAAAACAGTTTTCTGGCCATTTTGGCAATTTACTATTTTTAGCAGGTTTTCACTTCCGGGGCCTAAAA